>CM042010.1:89651882-89661882 GCA_023525715.1 Cichorium intybus | reverse complement strand
ATTTGCTTCTAGTGTCCCCAAGTTGTATTTAATTTCCCCTTCACATGCATTAGAATATTTTTTTTGAAAGTCACTCATGTTGGGACCTCCACTAGCGCATGGTACTGATCGGATTTCATTTTCTAAATCCTTTTCATTCGACTTTTTAGGTGTAAAGTGACCTCCACTTGCAATAGCATCTTTGAACTCATTAAGTGTACCCAGGTTATATTTATTTTCTCCTTTACGCGCATAAAGGGAATTGACTGTCTCCTCGATAAATGTATCCTGAACAACGGATTCTCCGTCATCGGCGACTTCGAAATCTTCATCCTCTTCGTCGGAGAAACCCACCTGCGTACCATCTTCAGACGACATGAACTGTTCTTCATCGGAAGACTGGACGTCATCTACTTCTACCGAATCACCTTCAACAGAGGATTGAAATAACCTTCCTTCCACCTCCATGACACGAACTTTGTAGGAAGTCGACTCATATTTAACCATAATTGTTTCGGAAATATGATCGAGGAAACTTGTTTTAACGCATATAACACAATACGACCAATCTTGCCTAGAATCATGGCACGGATCAGTCACGACCCACTTCACCCCACAGTCTCCCAATTTCAATAAAACTGCTAGAATTCCATACCGGGGCTGGAATTCCATCAATCTTGAGCCATACAAAGCGATCTGAAATGAGAAAAGAATCGTCCCATCTCTTTAACACCTTGAAGCATTGTTGTATTTCTGGGGCTAGCATGAACTTTGGCTTCCTCTTCTTTGTTTTTTACGTCAAGCAACACCCATGCACCGCCTAGATATTTAACCATTCCTTCGTGAAAACCTTCACATATGCATAAATTGGCGATACTGTCCAGAATATTAAAACACTTTACTTCCCCTATCAACTTGCCTTTCAGCTCTAACGTTTTTTCCTGAAGCTCACTGGAACAAAGAGAGATCGATCGAAACTTAGAGTCGGTCCCTTCGTGCATCCCCACTGATTCAACCTCCACTTTCTCCTCGTTCTTACTACTTAATTTTTTGTCTGGTTGACCCACCTTTTACAACGTCTGCAAAGGAAAGATTAGGATTTCTAATACCTTTCCCTTTATCAATGGATACCCTAACGCTCTCGTCGCTCTTGAAGTTTTTCTGGATGTACTTCTGACTTGTAATTGCTTCATCCTTTTTTTCCCATCTAGCAAACATCGGCACTTTAGCATATAATTTCATTCCTCCAATTCGCACCAAGTTTAGCGATTCCTCCAATAATTCGACATCAGCCACTTTGTCGAATCTAGCAAATCCAAACCGTTGTCCATGCTTATCTCGTCTGTTGCATAAGAACAGGTCCACCAGCTTTCCCTTTTTTTCCAACTCTTTCCTAATCTCCCCACTGAATTTTGGGAGATTAGAGATGAAGAATGATGTAGCATCTTTGAATTCCCAACCATGTTTCTCTTCCAGGCAGTTGGTTTCATCTCTTGCTACCCTAATGAAGGTTTTCCGGCTAGAATCAGCTGGCTGCCGGAAATCGTCTGACTGCCGGAAATCGCCGCTCATTAGAGAGAGTTTTTATATATTATATATATATACATATGTATATATATATATATATATATATATATATATATATATATATATATATATATATGTATATACATATGTATATATATATATATATATATATATATATATATATATATATATATACATATGTATATATATATATATATATAAATACATATGTATATATATATATATATATATATATATATATATATATATATATATATATTATATATATATATATATATATATATATATATATATATATATATATATATATATGCATATGTATATATATATATATATATATATATATATACATATGTATATATATATATATATATATATATATATATATATACATATGTATGTATATATATATATATATATATATATATACATATGTATATATATATATATATATATATATATATATATATATATATATATATATATATATATATATATATATATATATATATATATATATATATACATATGTATATATAGGGGTGGGTTCAATACAGAACCAAATTAAATCACCTAACTGCAGAACCAATGTTCATCAATGAACATAAATCCCAAAAACCCCAAAACCAAAGACCGTAAAAGATTTTACCATGTAATCGGCATTCTCCAATTTGACAAACATCTTCTCTATTAGGGATTAGTTGAGGTGTAAACTGTTTTTTTGTAGTTTATTCATGCTTAATATTGGTTTGGTTCGTAAAAGATTTTACCCTGTAATCTATGTTCATTAATGAACATATGTTCATTAATGAGCATATGTTCATTAATGAACATATGTTCATTAATGAACATATGTTCATGTATGAATATATGATTTTCTATTAGCTGTTTACGTTTTGAGCAAATAAGAAAAGAACAGCAAGATTAAAAAACATTTAGGTGCAAGACTCGAACCCCTGCATTCATCTCAATGAAAAAAACACCGAAGCACCAAATCGGTAGGCCAAGCATCAGTAATGTCTAAAAATTGTGATGGATGGAATTTGGACCCAAGATAAGAAAGATGATCAGCAGAAGTAATGAACATATGTTCATTAATGAACATATGTTCATGAAATTTCAATTGCTGAATCAGAAGAAAAAAAAGTCAAATTAAATGGCAGGGAACCACAGCTAAAACTTACTTTGAAGCTTCATACACGAAAACAAACCAGGTAAGCGCCTTATACACGAGATGAAAAGCCGGATCCGACAACCAAGGAGCGACTGTGTCGATCGGCAACATTTGAGCAAAGATTTCAAGTGGTTGTTGTTAATCGGATGATGAAATTGCGAAGCTGTGTCGACGAATGAGGAAAGAAGCAAACCCTAAGCCATGATTATGCCTTTTGTTGTCGATGGATGGAGATTGGTAGTGAATCGAAATTGGGGAAATTTATTCATTCAATTGGATGAAGTACGAGTCTCACTTTGTTCGAACAAGATTAGCCTAATGAAATTGTTGATTGGGGTGTCGGTTTTGGGGTTTTTGGATTTATGTTCATTGATGAACATGGTTCTGCAGTTAGGTGATTTAATTTGGGTTCTGTATTGAACCCGTCTCTGTATATATATATATATATATATATATATATATATATATATATATATATATATATATATATATAATATATATATATATATATATATATATATATATATATATATATATATATATATATATATAATACTATAAACCATATATAAATTACAACTCTTTTAAGCATTAAGATCTTAAAAATTAAGACTTTGTACAAGTGTTTGATGCTTAAGGGATTGGGCGGGTATTCTATTTAAAAAAGAATTTGAACGCATTTGTTTTTGACGGAAAACCATAATCACGATCTTTTTGACTGAGGCAAATCCCGTAAATTAAGGGATTCAATATTTGAGATCAAACTTAAAATTTGAAATCTCTTTCCGATCTTATTCTTTATAATGCCAAGTTATGGATTTTCTTTTTCTTTGAATTAGGTTTGTACCCACCGTCTCTTTCTCCTCCTGCACCGCCTTCTCTATTATATCTCATCTCTCTGTTTTTTTTTTCTGGTTTTTGATCATAGATAAACAGGAACAATCGTTTAGTTTTTGGTTCTTTTTGGTACAAAGTGGTATTACACCCCTTCCTTGTATAAGTCTCTCTGCGATTACATGTGCTATGTGAGTATGTTGATGCCTTATATAAGTCTCTCCTCATCCAAGAACCTTTTCCGCCGTTTAAAAACCCTAACCTCAAAACCCATTTACTCACCCCATCGTTGTCACTTCCACCCGCATCCCATCCCACACCCGCCACCACAGAAGCCCCAGTTCACTCTCATTTGAAGGCTTGCACCACCACTTCTCCAGGTAAGAAGCTCGAGCCCCTCTCATCTCTTTTGTGATGATTTTTTTACTCTCACTGCAGACTACTACTACCACCGTTCCACCGTTGTCGTTCCCCTCACCACGACGTCACCACCACCACGACTCCAAACGTAGTCCTCTCCACCTCCAGTGACCAGATTCACCATTAAACTCTTCTTATGATTTTCCAGGTAAGAAGCTGGAGCCCCTCATATGCCATTTTCCTTATATTTGGCTTAATATCTATTTCTTTTCCATCTTTTAACTTTTTGTTTGTAGATTTGAGCACTAACCGTACTTACCCCAGGTTAGATTACAACTAGAACTGGGGTTTACTTCCCAAGTATGGTGGTATGGGATGCATATCAAGTTATTGAAGATTTGCAAATAGATTTCCACTTTTCGACACTTACTACTCACTGTTGATTAATTTTTTTCAATTTTGTTTTTCAAGAGATGGGAAGTGTTGCAGTTTTCCATGGATGAGAATTATCTTTGCCCGATATCAAACATTGAAACTTCACAAAAGAAGGTAAAGATATTATTGTCAGTTTCATAGAAAACTCATGTACTTCTTCTTATGCCTTTTTTATTGCACCTCATAATCCTCATTGTGTTCTTATATTTTACTTGATACTGATGATCTTTCTCAGAGGATTTAAAAGCGTGTATCATGGAATTTGAGTTATATTTTATGGGTTTTCTTTATAACATATTAGATACCAAGGTTCGTCATCCTTAACTTTTTTGGTTCCTTGGAAATTTTTTACCTGTTAAAGTGATTTTTTGTAATTTTGTGCTTGAACATGTTTTCATTTGTTGTGCCAGAAAAACACAAGGTTGTGGAGTATTTACCTGTCAAAACAACTATCTGTAATTATGTTATTGATTATGCTTTATCTTCTCAAGTCAAGGCAAATGCTTCAGAAATTGCTCAAAGTTCGCCTTCACAACGAATGCCATTGGTTTAGTCAAATAAGAGAAAACGATCTTTGAGATCATTATTAATAAAAGTAGGTAAATTATAGTGTTTAGAGTCCCATATAATGAAAATTCAGTTCAAACTCCAAACAGCTATATTATGGTGGTTTATTCATGGCTATTGGGAAGGATGATGAAAGTGATCTCCGCCCCTGCTTCTCTCTCGTCCATAGATTTGGAGGTTTTTGTTTCGGGTGTGAAGGAGAAGAGTTCGGGGTAGAGGTGGTTTGTTATGGCTCGACTATAATAACACAATGCAAATATAATACTCGCTTTATGAACATCCATCCTCAATATGGGTGATTTACTTATTAAAAATAGTTTTAGTAGCTTGACTTCTGCAAATGTATCTTGTACTCACTTTGACCATGTCATTTGCAGCTTAGGTGATCGATCGTTCATTAGTGTACCATAAGATGTAAGGTTTGTGTTTTGTTGGTCTAATGAGAGGAGAATGGTTCATATATTCCTCAAAACTCTTTTAAATAATTTTTTTCTGATTTTGGTCAATGGTTGCTGTTAGCACTCTGATTACTAAAGGCGCACCCTGACTTGGGATACTTTAGAAAATGAAAGATGTTGAATATAATAGTTTTGATTTTAGATCCATGTGTTGAAGGATTTCACTCCTCTGATAATACTTTTTTTTTTTTTTTTTTGCTTAATGACAGCTTGCCTGATTCAAACTTTAAAGTTTAAGTGCATCAGGGGCTAGAGAGGTAAGTTTCTCATTATATATGATAACATATACAAAATAAGCCTATAAAGCATGAAAGGTTTTCATTGTAGGACATGAGCAAGTCAAACCACTAGGCCAATGATTATGTTCCTGTTGACAGTGAAGGGTTAATTGTGGCACACTTTTTGATGCCCGATTCAAAAGGCAAATAGGATGTTAATTTATTTTAGTCATGACATTGGAGCTGATTTTTTATGCATAAATGTTTTACATGACAGACACGTAGCTGATGGCATTTGATTAATAATGTAATCAATAAACATGGTTCCTCCATTTAGCCATTTTGTTAGAAATATCATTGCATTTAAACCTTTTTACCATCGTGTCATTAATCTTTCAACTTATTTGATTCTAATCTTTACCTCAAGAATGCTTTGCCGACAAGAAAAAAAAAAATGAGACTGTTGCCCAATTTATTTATCAAAGACACATGAACCTTTCAAACCCCTCACAATTTGTTTCAAGCAACGTAAAGTAATTGCAAGTTATCTTTAAATTTTCTTGTGGTCATTACAGATAATGTTTAATGCTAATGATATTGCCAATATATTATGTAATATTTGAAATATAACATGTTTCAAAAGAATTTTTTTATCTGAAAAGCAACATACTTATAATTTTGACCAAAAACAACAACTTGAATATAAATATATATTTAATGGTAAATGATATTTGACAATTTATTATGTGATCAGCGATCTTTGGAATATGACATGTTTTCGGGATAAAACTAATTGCCAGAAACAAAATTGTTCACCGAAATGAAACTATTTGTTGTTTGTCCAAAGTAAATTGATTCTCGCATATAAACTATTATTTGAAATGAAACTAATCACCTCCACCCCCCCCCCCTCATTATCGTCCGCCGCATTGCGCGGGTAAACGGATGTGTGTAGTTGTGAACCGAAACACCAAAAACCGTTAAAGTAAGAACTAAACCTTAAGCCCTTAACCGATGTGAAATAATTTACTGAACAAAATCTAATGGTCAAATAAACAAATAGCCGCTTGAAAACTATACACCGAAACGAACAATCGCCACAGCCGCATCGCTCGGGTACCACACTAGAAAACAAGTTGACGTCCGCTGAAAGGAAATTAATCGCTGCTCGAAAACTAATTCATTGTATATTATTTAGAATATGACATATTTATGGTAAAAGCTATTTTCTGATTCATTGTATATTATATAGAATATGACATATTTCTGAAAAGAAATTACGAACGTTTGTCAAAAGTAATTAGTTATTGAAAGACACCTATTCACCGCCTCAACCCCGCCCCCTTCAACGACCGTTTGCATTACATGGGTACTCCACTAAGATTAAGACACATGGTCATTATTATTTTGAAGTGTTCGATAAAAATCTCTATAACAAACATAAAGAATTCCCGTAAAATGATACCAAAATCTTGCGAAAACAAATAGCCGAAAGGAAACTACTTGACGTCCGCCGCATTGCGCGGGTACGCAGCTAGTATATATATATATATACATATATATACATATATATACATATATATACATATATATATATATATATATATATATATATATATATATATATATATATATATATATATATACATATGTATATATATATATATATATATATATATATATATATATATATATATATATATATGTATATATATATACATATGGATATGTATGTATATATATATATATATATATATATATATATAATCAAGATAATATATAAAATTTTCTCTCTAATGCAGGTGAGGAGGCGAGGAGGCGGGGATCACCGGCGACCGGAAGGAACACGACGAAGGACGTTCCGATGGGTGGCAGGGCATTTGGAAAGGATCGACGACAAGGGGGAGAAATGGTTTTTCAAAGAAGCCACATCTTTTTTCATCTCCAATCTCCCAGTTGGGCTAGGAATAAACGAGATAAGAAATATCCTGAGTAAAACGGGAACCCTAGTAGACTTATTCGTTTGTAAGAGAAATGACAAACATGGAAATCGTTTTGGTTTTGCTCGGTACAATAGAGTGAAGAACGTCGGAGAGCTCGAGAAGACCCTTAATCACCAGTGGATTGGGGGGAAGAAGTTGTTTGCAAAGGTCGCTAAGTTTGCAAGGGAGGAGAACCTGGTTGAAAAGAAAGATAATAAGTCTACAGGTTTCACCAAAGATAATGGTATGAGAAGATCAAATGTATCTTTCGCTGAAGCGGTGAGAGGTGGGCAGGTAGTGAAAGTGAACGAGGTTGAGGAGATACAGCAGAAGGTTAAACAAAAAGCGGAGATTCATAATAAAAAGATTACTCTCCAATCTGTGGAGAGTGCGCAAATGAAGAACTTTCTAAAGAAGAAACTAATGGGAGAAGTCAAAAGCTTCAATAATTTTATGTTTATTGCGAATTTTATGTGTAAGTGAAGGACTCCGTGAAGGTATTGTAAAATACCTCGGCGGTAACTGGGTGTTGTTTGATATAACAAGTCACGAAGAAGAAGAAATCATTTTATCATGTCCGGAAATTAGTTCAAATTTCAAACAAATTCTTAAGTGGTCAGAGGAAGTGGAGATAGATTTTCGCTATGTTTGGCTCAAGATTGAAGGTCTTCCGGTGTTTGGTAGAAACCCTAATAATTTTATTGAGATTGGAAGATTATGGGGTGAGGTAGTGATCACCGATCCATGCCTTGAAGAAGCTCAAGACTGGTCGTTTGGTAAAGTTTGTATCTTATCAAAATCATTGGATCCGATAAATGAAGTCATCATAGTATCCTTAGATCAGAAGGATTATAAGGTTAGAGTTAGAGAAGTTGAGGAGAAGATTTTTCAGCAAAACATGAGACCCTTTGAAAATATGGAGGAATTAAGACAGGATGAAGACATGGAATCGGGGGAGGAAGATAGATCATCGGAATCGGAGGAGGTTTCGTCGGAAAATCTTTCCGATGAAGAAGATGAAAGGGTCTGTTGGGGAATCGTTTGTGAAAGATTCAAGTCCCGATGAGCATGCTAGTGATAAAATGATTACGTCGGCGGATAATTTCGAAGAGTTACAAAATGAAGCGGAAAACGGTGAAAAGAAATGTCTAGAAAAAGGGCTTGAGAATAATGGAGGGGAAGTCTTAGAAGTCAATGGGTCAAAGGGTGTCGCTATTAACACAATTGGAAGTTCGAGCCCAAATAGAGAAACCCAAAACGAGGAAGCCCAATTGAAAAATAATAGTTGTTCTCTGGAGGAAGTCAAAGTTATTGGGCCTATAAGTGAAACATGTGTCGACCCAATTTTAAAAAATGAGGAAGATTTACCAGAAATGCTTAACGGAGTTTCCGACAGATTAAAAGAATTATTATCTAAGAGTACTCCAATAAAGGAAAAAATAAAAAACGCGGGTGTGGAAATAAAAAATCTTCTAGTGGATACGAAAAGAAGGAAGGAGGGGCAATATTGGAAAAACATGTTAGCCAGAAGAAAAACCAAAATCAGATACAGAGTCCAAAAAGGAAAAAAGAAGAGAATAAGTTTCAGTGGGAGAAAAGAGTGACGAGAAGCCAATCTAAAAAGGCACGAAGCTTGGAAAATAGTGAGGAGACAATTTCATCGTATGATTCTCAAAGTAATTACTTTCAAGGGTCGGAGGATAGAAAACAGAAAATCGAGGAAGTGGGAGCCAAATGTGGGATTCGTAGCAAGTATGGAAGTGAAAGAGGCCAGGTGTCGATCAACAAAAAAAGGGGATTTATCTGGTAATCAATGAATCTCATCTCTTTAAATATCAATGGCGTAGGAAAAGGAGACTTTAAACTGGATTGGGTGTGTAATCTGATTAAGACTCATAAAGCAAGTCTAGTTGGTTTGCAAGAAACGAAAAGGAAAGAATTCACAGAGAAGATGATAAGGCGTATGTGGGGAAGCAATGACTTTGATTATGTCTACAAAGAGAGTAGAGGTCAAGGAGGGGGCCTGGTTTCCTGCTGGAATAAAAACCTATTTTCTAAAAATCAAGTTATTAGCAGGGATGATTGTATTATCGTCACAGGCAAGTGGCCTGAGAAAAATATTGAAATTTGTTTCATAAACATCTACGCTAGTCAGGAAGCAGCTAAAAAGGAAGAATTGTGGAATTTTGTAAGTTCATTCTTGATTGGATGGACGGGTGTAGCGGTGATCTTAGGAGACTTTAACGAAGTTAGGGAAGCTTCTGAAAGAAGGGGGTCAAAATGGGACGAGAGATCTTCAAAGAAGTTTAACGATTTTATCTCCCAAAATAATCTGATCGATGTCAAAACCAGCGGGAGTGGGATTTACTTGGATCAAAGGGGGAGGAGCTAAATTATCAAGACTCGATAGAATATTGGTCTCAAACAACTTTGGGGACTATTGGC
>CM042010.1:89636882-89641882 GCA_023525715.1 Cichorium intybus | reverse complement strand
ACGTCACACTAAGTGGAGGTAGAGTTGATGCCCATTGAGAGTATGACTTCTTTGACAGCGATTCTCTTTCTAAAGCATCTCCAGACAAAAATATTGATTTTAATTGGGGCCCATTTGTTCCAAACACATCCACCTATGACTTGACCATTTCTCTTTTTGACTATTTCCTTCCGGAACCAACTGACTGTGAATTCCTCCTTTGGCCCTCCACTACATATCCATCTGTCCCTTTTGACCGACAAGACCACACTATGTAAACAAGACTTGAGTGCAATTAATTCATTCTTTGTTCTCCCGTTTCTTAAATTATTACTCCAAACCCACCCGCTATCACCATTTCCAACTCTTTCAGACACCAAGCAATTCTTTTCTCTATCTTTTTGAAAAACTCTGGGGAAGGTTTTAGCTAACGAGTCTTCACCGACCCACCAGTCCTTCCAAAAGAATGTCTCAGTACCGTTACCCACCTCTTTTTTAAATAAACATCTTGGGTCCATATTCCACTCCTCTAAACTCTTCCATGTGTTCAAAATCCTTTTCCACGTATGTCCCGTTTTTATGTCACAGCTCTCTTTATCCCCTGCATTATCACGGTGTATGCTCTTTATTATCCTACTCCACAGGGCGTCTTTCTCCTTTTTGAATCGCCAGCACCATTTAGCTAACATTGCTTTATTTAGATCTTCAAGAGCACCCATACCCAACCCCCCTTCTTTCTTCTCTTTTAACACATAGTTCCATCTAACCCATGGGATCTTTTTTTCCTCCGCTTTTCCTCCCCAAAAAAACCTTCTTCGCATCCCTTCAAGAGTTTTTAACACCTTTTTGGGTGCTTTGAAGAGAGAAAATAAGAAGTTCCCCAACGTGCCCAGGACATTGCGAGCAACCGTGAATCTTCCTCCAATGGAGAGGGTCTTCACCTTCCAGCCGTTTAATTTTTTTTTGAATCTGTTCTCCAACTGTTTCCACGGTTTGCTAGCTCCCATATTAGATCCTATTGGCATTCCAAGAAAATTAATAGGAAGAATTTCCACTTTACAGTCCAACATCATCGCCAAAGCCTCTATCGAGATCTGATTCGTTCCTATGCCAATAATAGCACTTTTGTCAAAATTGACCTTTAGACCTGCTGATCGCTGAAAACAGTACAAAATACGCATTAGGTTCAATATGTTTTCCACCGACCACTCCCCAAAATATATCGCGTCATCTGCAAAAAAAAGGTGAGTTAGTAAAACTTTATCGGCGCCCACTTCGACTCCTTTGTAGCCTCCATTAGTCACCGCTCTATTAATCGCTTGATTAAGCCCCTCCATCACAAGAGTAAAGAGAAACGGGGACAGGGGGTCCCCTTGTCTAAGACCTCGAGAGAGAGAGAAATCAGTCGAAGGGCTAGCGTTCACCAGCACCGAAGAAGAGCCCGACCTTAAACATTCAAACACCCATTTTCTCCATTTGGCACCAAACCCCTTTTGAGTCAACATCGAGTCTAGATAATCCCAAGAGACCGAGTCGTAGGCCTTTGCGATATCTGTTTTGAACATAATCATCGATTTGTTTGTAGCCTTAGCCCAATCAATCACTTCATTAACAATCAACGGGCTATCTAAAATTTGTCTATCCTTAACAAATGCTGTTTGGGTGTTTCCAATGATTTTTGGAAGAACTTTTTTCAATCTATTCACTAGCATTTTAGCTAGAATCTTGTAAATGCTAGAGATAAGACTAATGGGCCTATAGTCTTTAACCGTTAAAGGGTTTTTAACCTTAGGAATCAAGGTTATAAAGGCCGTATTAACCCCTTTTGGGATTTTGGGACGCTTAGCAAAGTCGTTGAAGGCTTCCAACAAGTCCAATTTGACTAGCTCCCAAAACTTCTTAAAAAATTCAACCGTGAAGCCATCTGGACCTGGCGATTTATTGTTTCCACAACTCCTTAAAGCATACTTTAACTCACTTTCTTCGAAATCTTTTTCCATGTTAGTTCTATCCTCCTCTGTAATCCTGGAGGTGTCCCCCAAATCTTGACTCCAATTGCTTTCCGGATTCGCTTTAAATATGTTTTCAAAGTGTATCTTGAAATGGTCTTTCACTTTCTTCGGGTCTGTTTCCCACGTTCCCTCAATTTGAATCCCCTTTATGTTGTTTACATGTTTTTTCTTGTTAATGGTCCTATGGTACAGAGCAGAGTTTTCATCCCCTTCGAGGCACCACCGATTTTTGTTTTTTTGAGCTATATTTTCATAATTTTCTTTATCTTTTTGAAAAATCATTTTTGTGATCTCTAATCTTTCCTCCAGCATGGATTGGCTGATATGCCCCTCTTCTAATTCCTTATCAATTTCCTTGATTCTGTTTAACCACCCTTTTTTCTGTTCCTCTTCTTTTTTTCTTTTATTGATCGACCACACTTTGATTCTTTTTTTCATCTCCTTTAGTTTCTGCATGATAATGTACAGTTTATTATGTTGTCCTTCCACAGTAAAATTTCTCCAAGTGTCCATTACCATCTTCTCCATTTCTTGGTCTTCTAACCACGTGTTGAAAAACTTAAAAGGGATATTACCATAAAACCTTTTAATTTGTTTAAAAATCAAAGGTTTATGATCCGAGAATAACCGCACATCACATTCGACTTCAAAGTTTGGCCATTTATTCCCTAAGCTTTCACTTACTAAGAATCTATCCAGTTTTGAAAGCTTGGACCCACCTCCTTTCATCCATGTGAAATTTGTCCCACCCATCTTAACATCAGTCAAATTGTTTTTTGTGATAAAATCATTAAATTTCTCTGCTGCTTTCCTGTTCAACACCGATCCTCTTCTCTCATTCTCTTCCCTAACTTCATTAAAGTCCCCGAAAATCACAGCATAGCCACTCCAATCCAACAAGAAATCGCTAATAAACTCCCAAAGATCTTCCCTTTTTTTTGGTTCTTGACTTCCGTAGACATTGACAAACATTACATCTTCATTATTATCTACCCACTTTCCCTTGACAACCAGACAATCATCCCTAACAATCGCTTGATTTTTCGAAAAGACATTATTGTTCCATATACTAACTAGACCCCCTCCCTGCCCATTACTTTCTTTAAACACAAAATCAAAATCCAAACTTCCCCACATGCTTCTAATCAACATATCGTTTATAACTTTCCTTTTCGTTTCTTGGATACCCGCAAAGCAAATTCTGTGGTTCAAGATAAGATTTCTGATCCACTTAACCTTAACATCGCCTTTCCCCAACCCATTAATGTTAAGAGACAAAAGATTCATAATTTACCTCTTTTAACTCCTTTTCCTTGAATCTTCCTATTAGTTCGTTTTCCTTTCGCTCTTTTGAACCCACAAAGATCTCCGACTTCATCCATTCTTTGTGAAATTCCCACGCTAACCGACAAATCTTCATCTTGGTTTCTGATTTTGGCTTCCCGAAGGCGATACACTTCCTTACTGAATAGTTGCTTCGTTTGACTCCTCGTCATTCGCTTCTCTCCGAAATACTTGTTCTCCATTTGTGGGATAGTGTTTTTGTCCGCTTCGTTGCAATCCTCCTGCTCGACTCCTCCTTCTATGACTTCAAAATCGTTTTCGATAGCTTTCAACTTTTGCTTCCAAGATTTTTCTGTCGAAAGAAGTAATTTGAGTTTTCCGGACATCTCTATTGTTTCCAATATTGGGGACGTTATCTCTACTTCTACCGTCTGATTGTTTTTATTTATATCACTCTTTGGCCCCTTTTCTTTTGAATCTTGCAAATTTTTCACAATTTTCTTATCGCCCACTTCTCTTCCGTTCCCAGTAAATGGTGTAACATCTTTTTCCTTCTCTTTTTCTGGATTCTTCTTCTCCAATAAGAATGGGCTCTTTGTTTGTTCATTTATTGGGCTCGGCCCAATTTCGCTATTTTTTGTTAGATTAGCCCATGACCCGTCCAGTTCTTTATTTTTATCTTCCTGATTGAGGTGTTGATTCCCGTTAACATCTTCCGTAATCTTTTGAGCGTTTAAATCTTGCTTTTCTCCTTTTCCCCATAAGTTATCATTAGTGTCTTTAATTAAATCCTCACGCCTAGCCTTGATTCTTTCCTCATCCGGGCTCGATTCTCGAACTATAGATTCTTCAAAATTGTCCTCGTATTCCCCCTCTGAAGATTCTCCTTGAGATTCTTCTTCCGACGAAGAAAACCCCACCTCCTGGGCCGGCGAATTTTCCGCCACCTTCTCGACTCGGCTAGCTTCCGTTTTCCATTCTCCAAATTCGAAAAGTTTACCTTCAATTTCTTTAACTCTGACCCTGTAGACTTTCGCATTAACTTTCACCTCCATCAATTTACTAATGAAGCTTTGCTCCTTTGTTTTAATGCAAATTATGCCGTAGGACCAGTCCTGAAAATCTTTTCTACATGGGTCCGTAACTACAACTTCGCCGAGTTCTCTTCCAATCCTAACGAATGAATTGACATTTCTGGCGTTGATCGGGACTCCTTCTATCTTAATCCAAACAAACCTCTCGGCCACTACAATTTTATCGTTCCACTTGTCGAGAGACTTAAGATGTGCCCTTATTTCCTTACTAGTCTTGATCCGATTCTCTTCATCCTCGTTGATAACATCAAACAACACCCATTGCCCTCCCATATACTTCAAGATATCATACCGCAGACCTTCACTAATACACAGGTTTGATAGACATGCGAGACTTCTAAAAGACTTTACTTCCCCCACTAATTTTGAACTAATGTCTTGTACCCATGCTTCTTCTTCTTCCAGACAAACTGCGTTACTTCTTCTCTCTTTTTTCGTTCCTTCCTGGTCCATCCTCTCCATCCTCTCCAATCTCACTTCCTGTTCCTCTTCTCCATTTGGTCTCCTAACTCCTTGGACAATATCCTTATATGAAACGTTGAAATTTCTTATCGCATAGTCTTGCATTCCTCTTTGACCTCCGATACTCCTGGGTTTCTTTAACTTTTTTTCTCCTTTCACTCTGTCTTCT
>CM042010.1:89629382-89634382 GCA_023525715.1 Cichorium intybus | reverse complement strand
TATCTACTAACACATATATCATAACTATACTGCTCTGCATTTCTTTTAATTTCTTTCTACTATAGCTCAACACGTAAAAACTACTAGGGAGATACGGTAGCGATTACTCACTTGAGTTTGGTGCTTTCCCGGAATCCTGGCACGGTTCCCGTTCTAGGCTCCCGATAGCTCCCGAGCACCTCAACGCTAGCTACCGCTGACTCCTTACTTCTCACTATCATCTCTCACCGTATTTTTCTCACTAGAACTCTCTTCTATAACGTACAGCTGTTTTGTGGGTGTTCTGGGTCGAAATGAGGGCTCTAACCTCGCATTTATAGGCCTCTGGTCGTCCCTCGCGTCGCGACCAAAGTGGTGCTCGCGTCGCGATGACTCAGCTCGAATGATTGCTTGATTGCGCAATTTACGGCGCGATTTCCAGATCTTGCTACAGCCGTCGCGTCGCGACCAACATGGCCGTCGCGTCGCGAGGCGCCGACACCAAAAGTGTCATCTTTTTCCGCTTTTCGCTCAGTTTTGACTCCTAGCTTTGATCGTTATATTTTTCTTATCTCATAATGATCTTAACATCGTTATTTGGCCACACTAAAGGTTAAAACGTTCTTACTTTTGATCTACAGTCCCTCCCGGGACACGGTTGTCACAATCCTTCCCCCTTACAGGATTTCGTCCCCGAAATCTCAGTAATCTAACTCTTATGTACCTGTGTACACATTTTTCTACACACTTGGGTATTATTATCATACTACATTTATCATTACTTGTTTTCTCTTTCGTTACTCATACTTGCTTGACTTTATATTTTCGGGTACAAGGGTTCCCGTACATCTTACTCATTTTATAACATCATTTTATGTTTGTTCTATTTTCTACCAGATTACCCTGATTCCTTCGTGATTTCATTAGCATCAATACATATCATGTGATTATGATAATACTATATGCACTGATTCTAATGTTACACTAGGTTTCCTGGCTTGCTGGTTCTTTTAACTCATATACCGCATGGTATAACATACTTGTACTCTTTCTCTTTCTATACCCAACTTACCAATCCCGTACATATTAGCTTTCTCATGTAATTACTGTTGTGACTTTTACTACTACTACATATCTACTTTCATACTTTCCAACTGAAATTATATTTTGTTACAGTTAGGTCTGTCATTAAAAATTGTCTTTTTGCCCTTTCTAGTCATAAGATGACTCTATTATACTTTAAAATAATTTTTACATACTTTAGTCATAAAAATGACTCTTTTTAGAAAAATCTCTTTTTCCCTTCTTGGTTATAAAACGACTCTTTTGTTAAAAACTTCTATCATAACTTTTGGTCATTTAAAGGACCCTTACTCTTCTTTGGTTATAAACTAACCCTTATTTTAAAAATAATTCTTTCTTTAACTCTTTTCTTTCTCTTAGCGTAAGACCAACTGATACTCATGAAACTCGTTCTACTAGCTCCCCTCGCGGGACAGAACAGATCCGTCCGCTAGGTTATGCTCATTCTGTCTCCCCTTTGTGACTTGGAACAGATTCAAGCACAAGGGTATACTAAGCTAGACAACTACTTCGCGAAGGGAGGTACCATCCCAGTAGTGTCTTTTAGGCTTCCTTAAATGGCGAAAGCCTGTCCGGACATCTTTCTCTTCTCTTCTCTAGTGTCATTCGTTTCAAATTGGTCTTAGCTAAACTAAAACATCTTTCGCTCTTATATAGGGCGAATCTCATAACTTTCAAAACTCTTTTCAAATCTCATATCTTTTAAAACTCTTGTCTGAAGCATAGTTCAAACTCGTAAAACTTTTTAGCTCGTATGTTGAGCTACTATTTTTAAAATTTTAGCTTTTCATGAACTTCTTTCAAACAAACTTTTAGCTCTTATATAGAGTTACTTTTATCATTACTTTTCTCTTCATATCTTACATTCTTTCTTGACTTTTAATTCATACTTTCAAAAATATCTTATGGTTAAAAGCCAACTCTTTTCTTTATAGCTTTCTTTTACTTTCTCAAAACTGTTTACTCAAACTATTCTTGTCTCAAAACTGCTTGCTTTCTTATTTTACTCGTTACCATGTTCTTTGTTTTTATTTTTCAGCTTTCTTATATTATTCTTATGAGTATACTGCTTATCTTCTTTGATACCTTATATACCATTCACATGCTTTAATACTTTCGTTACTGTCCTGTTTATACTTGTACCAAGCTATCTTATTTATTCTTTTCTTTCATATCTCTGTTCTGACTACCTTTTTCTCCTTAAATTTCTAAGGAGTTCTTTAACACTCATAGTTACTATGTATAGTTTGCTTTTTATCTTTATCTATTTTCTCATCACAATATGTTTGTGATGTTTACCCATCTCTCTCTCCTTATCACAATATGTTTGTGATATTTACCTATCATTAGGTAATTTACATATACCTACTGATTTGAGTCTAGGAATCTTTTCTACTGACACCTAGTTCACTCAAATCTCGGCTCTGATACCATTTGTAACGACCCGGCTCTCCAAAGCCTGAGTTTTACAAGATAATATCACCAGGGATCGTCCCATGATCCAAGCCGAGCGTTACCTAAACCTGCAAAACCACATATAATAAAAGGGTAAGCTAAAAAGCTTAGTGAGTAATCGAATCACAGTATGGCCTAAATAGCCACACTCGTTTCACAGACTTATTTTACTACACTTGATCGTCATACGATCCTTTCCTTTATCTTACGTCATACTGTGAAACTACCGTATTACCTGACGGAACTCATTCCTCGTACTCTCTTACTATACTCATTTCTACTATTTGGTAACTTATATCGTTACCGTTACTGTCTAACGTTATTCACTTACTATATCTTTCTGTACTTTTACTGTATGGTAATTTATATATTACCATATCGTCTATCTTCTGGTAACTTACATGTTACCATACTGTCTGTCTTTTTGTACTTCCTTCTATTGTCTGGTAACTATTAGCATTACTGTACTGTCTGACGTTACTTACTTACGGTGTCATATACCGTTCTGTATTTTATTATGCCGCCCATTTTTATTATACGGCTACTCATTCGTTACTACTGTGTTATAAGTGTTTATATTTGGTACTATCTATACGATTCTCTACGCTTGTTTTATGGAATATCCATATCCCCTTTATTTTATTAAACCAATACTGGTGCAACATTTGAAACTGGCACATTTGAAACTGGCACACAGTATTTACTTAATATCTTTTTCTATATCATATGTCATTCTTTCGCATGGACACTACACTACTGATTAATTTCACTGCTTAGTATCATCCTGTGATACACTACTTCTCATGGGCCAGACTCATCAACGGGTCTGTAGCATATCTACTAACACATATATCATAACTATACTGCTCTGCATTTCTTTTAATTTCTTTCTACTATAGCTCAACACGTAAAAACTACTAGGGAGATACGGTAGCGATTACTCACTTGAGTTTGGTGCTTTCCCGGAATCCTGGCACGGTTCCCGTTCTAGGCTCCCGATAGCTCCCGAGCACCTCAACGCTAGCTACCGCTGACTCCTTACTTCTCATTATCATCTCTCACCGTATTTTTCTCACTAGAACTCTCTTCTATAACGTACAGCTGATTTGTGGGTGTTCTGGGTGGAAATGAGGGCTCTAACCTCGCATTTATGGGCCTCTGGTCGTCCCTCGCGTCGCGACGACTCAGCTCGAATGATTGCCTGATTGCGCAATTTACGGCGCGAATTCTGGATCTTGCGACAGCCGTCGCGTCGCGACCAACATGGCCGTCGCGTCGCGAGGCGCCGACACCAAAAGTGTCATCTTTTTCCGCTTTTCGCTCCGTTTTGACTCCTAGGCTTTGATCGTTATATTTTTCTTATCTCATAATGACCTTAACATCGTTATTCGGCCACACCAAAGGTCAAAACGTTCTTACTTTTGATCTACAGTCCCTCCCGGGACACGGTTGTCACAACATATGTATATATATATACATATGTATATATATATATATATACATATGTATATATATATATATATATATATATATATATATATATATATATATATACATATGTATATCTTAATACCTTATAATGCATTTGGACTAAAACTCTTAAATACAACTTTTTATGCATAATATACTACCTATTAAAACGTCTTCGTCCTTTCCCGACTCAATGTCATGTGGATCACTTATCTATGTTGCAAACCGGATTGCCAGGGTGTCGTTCATCCATCCACACATCCTGCCATGTAAACAAACACAAACCTTATTCACATCACCATCACCGTCCCCTTTTATCGATAAAAACCTGAATCTGGAGACCATCTCTCTCATACGCTCCTCCACCTTGACCACTACCAATTGTCTTTTTCACCATCTCTCTCAACGCTCCACCATCAGACCACCAGAGACGTCGCCCTCCTGAACTATGACGTAGCCTCACCCCACCACCTTCTACCACCGCTACAACCAGTATGCCACACCGCTCCATGTCTCATCCAGCTGCTATATTCCATAATGTTGTGGTCTATGATATTCAGTCTCTTACATCAATTCTATGCTCTTCACCGTCCCAAAACCATGTTGGTCGAGGATACTTGAAGTAGCAACCCTCACTGCGTCTCCGACAGGTACTATTCGTTGTTTGAATTCGTTAATCATGCCATTATCGCTCAATTTTTTTTTGTCTTTGAAGCCCTAGGTCACAAGCTTATAGAGCTGTGATTTTTTTTTGTTGTTTTTAAATCGATTCTATACCATCATCTGTTATTTGTGTTTGTTTTAAAGCCTTAGATTCAAGAAGTTTTCGAATGGTGTATTTGTTCCTACATCTCGAATTCATTAGCTATTTTCATTTGAATGACGCTAATTTTGAAGACTCTCCAAATGTGTCTGCATATTTTAGTATGTCTATGTTTGTCTATCGTGGTATGTCTATGTTTGGTTGATTTTCATTTTATCGACATAACATCAGCTTAGGTTTCTATTTTTTT
>CM042010.1:89621882-89624382 GCA_023525715.1 Cichorium intybus | reverse complement strand
TAGCTTTTGAAATTGCTGAATTTAATCCTTCCATGATGAGAGTAAAAAGAAAGGGGGGCGATCGGGTCTCCTTGGCGAAGGCCTCTTTGGGGCGAGAATTCAGAAGAGGGACTGCCGTTAACCAAAACACAAAAAGTTCCAGACCTTAGACATTCTTTTATCCATAATCTCCATTTCCAACCAAAGCCCTTTTGAGCCATCATCGAGTCAAGGTACTTCCAAGAAACTGAATCGTAAGCTTTGGCAATGTCGGATTTGAAAATAAACATATTTTTCCTTTTTATTTTAGCCCATTCTAACACCTCATTAGCAATTAACGGCCCATCAAGGATTTGTCTGCTCTTAATGAAAGCAGACTGAGTTTTATTGATGATATTGGGGACAACTTTCTTTAATCTATTTGCTAATATTTTTGATAAAATTTTATAAACACGCGAAATCAGGCTAATCGGTCGAAATTCATTCACCTGGGGTTTTTGACCTTGGGGATTAGAGTGATAAAAGTCGCATTAACCCCTTTTGGGATTTTGGGATTATTGGCAAAATCATTAAAAGCATCCAATAGCTCCGCGTTAACAAGATCCCAATATCTTTTAAAAAACTCCACGGTAAAACCATCAGGTCCGGGTGACTTATTTAAACCACATTGCCAAACAGCATCCTTCAATTCTTTTTCCTCAAACGGTTTTTCCAGATCAGATCTTTCTCTGCTTGAAATTTTAGTTGAGTTTCTTAAATCTTGAGTCCAGTTAACATCTTGATTTTCCTTGAATAAGTTCTCAAAATGATCCTTGAAGTGGTCTTTGACTTTCAATGGGTCGATCTCCCACACACCATTTATATCGACACCTTTAATACTTCTAACATGTTTTTTCCTATTTATATTTCTATGAAATAGGGCAGAATTTTCGTCTCCTTCGAGGCACCAATTGTTTTTGTTTTTTTGGGCAATGTCGTCATTATTCTTTTTCTCTTTATCTCTAATTTTGCTTGTCAAATCAAGTCTTTCTTGGAGCAGATTCAAAGATTCCCCATCTTCCTCTATGGCTTTATCTATGGCTTCTATTCGATTAGACCACCTCTTGAAGTCTTCTTGAGCTTTTTTTTCCTGTTCAAGTCTCCACTCCTTAATCTTGGTTTTCACACTTTTAAGCTTTAACATCAGTGCAAATATCTTCTTATGATTTCTGGCCGGTTCGCATTCTTTCCATGCTTTACTCACCAATTCATCAAAACCATCTACTTCTAACCAGGAGTTAAACACAGTTTGAAAGGAATATTCCCGTAATTTCTGGTAGCCTGTCTAATTATGATTGGTTTATGGTATGAATGGAGTCTAACTTCAGAGATCACTTCTACATTAGGCCAAAGAACTTCAAAGTTTTCATTTATAAGAAACCTGTCCAATTTTGAAAGTTTTGATCCGCCTTTTTTGATCCAAGTAAATTTAGAACCCCCATTCTTGACATCAGTTAGGTTATTGTGAGTTATGAATTCATTGAATTTTCTGGTCGCTCCGATGTCTAATTGGGATCCCCTTCGCTCGCTTTCGTCTCTAACCACATTAAAGTCACCGAAAATGACAGCTCCTCCTTTCCACCCGTCGAGGACTGCAGAGATGAAGTTCCATAAATCCATTCTCTTTGTAGGATTCTGGCTTGCGTACACATTGACAATACATAGCCGGGCGTTGTTATCAGCCCATCTCCCTTGAATCACTACAAAGTCGTCTCTACATATAGAATTATCTTTAATGAAGGGATTTTTGTTCCAAATCGTGAGAATACCTCCTCCACGACCAATGCCATTAATAGAAACATAATCAAAGTCAATACTGCCCCAAATCTTCTTTACTAACATATCCGACACGTTTTTTCTCTTGATTTCTTGAATGCCCACCACTGAAGTCTTGAATTTAGAAATTAAATTAGATAACCAACTGACCTTAAAATCTCCTTTGCCCAAACCATTGGAATTGATGGATAAAATATTCATTGTGGATTGGTTGAATCTCCCTTCTTGGACCTCTCACGGTGAGTCCTTCCTTTTCCTTGATTTCCACCCTTTGCGAAACCGCAAGCTTTGCTGATTTCATCAATTCTAGTCGAGACACTCGAAACCGATATGGATGATTCAGATATTTTTTCTTCACCCCCATTTGCGTTACTAGAAATGTTGGGAGAAATACTTCTTCTTTTAGTTTGACTCCTGGTTATACGTGGGGATAAATGCCTAGTATCTTTCTTCGATTGGATTTCCCCTTTTCTCTCACTGTCTAGTTTCTTCAATTTGTCTTTTAGAGGTGTATCTCTGGAGAGGAGAGACTTGAGTTTGTCCGAACAATCCTTCAATACGTTGTCAGTCACGTCCGCCTTATTTTAGGCTAAAGGGTAAGGTTTGGGCTCAGGATCCAAAATGTGAAATTGGGTGTTACCATTAATTGTGTAAGAACCCACGAAAAAGTCAAAAAGGGTAAAACCGTCTTTTGACACGTTATAAA
>CM042010.1:89436383-89621859 GCA_023525715.1 Cichorium intybus | reverse complement strand
TCAACACCTAACAGGAGTAAAGAGGAATTAGACAACCTTCTGGTTCAAATTTCCAATACTACCCTTGGCGACATAGAAGACAGTTGGTGCTGCCCGGACGGCCCAAAAGAACGTTTCACGGTTGCGTGGATAAGAAGAAAATTAGGTGAAAGAAAGCAGGCCCTGATTGGAAAAAATAGATGGCATAAGTGGATCAATAAAAAGACTAAGATATTGGTGTGGAGGGCATGCAGGGGCAGATTGGCGGTCAAAACAAACCTCAGAAAGTTAAATGATGCCCCAGGAAATCTACATTGCGATGTTTGTAAAAAGGGGGATGAAACAATTAATCATGTGTTCCTTGAATGCGATTTCGCCAGAGATCTTTGGAATAAAATCAGTTCCTGGTGGAATTTAAATTTTAAGCAGGTGAACTCTATTGAAGAATGTCTGGATTGGATTGAAGGTGAAGGCAAAACCCAGAAGGAAAAGAAAGCTTTGAAGGTAACGGGTGCAGCAGTCCTTGCCTTCTTATGGCAGCATAGAAACGAAGTTACTTTCACAGACAAGAAAAGAAGGGTTTAAGACGTCTTGGCTCTTATCCAGCGCGAGTCGTTTCTTTGGATCGATAGTAGAGCATCCAAATTTATATTAGATAGGAGTAAATGGTTGTTATCCCCTAGATTAGCGTGTTCTATGTAGTTGGATGTTTGTTCCCGGGTTGCCCCAGCTCCTGGTGCCTTCCCGTTTTTTCCGTCTTTTATGACATATATATATATATATATATATATATATATATATATATATATATATATATATATATATATATATATATATATATATATATATATATATATATATATATATATATATATATATATATATATATATATATATATATATATATTTATATATATACATGTATATATATATATATATATATATATACATATATATATACATGTATATATATATATACATGTATATATATACATGTATATATATATATATATATATATATATATATATATATATATATATATATATATATATATATATAGACATGTATATATATATATATATATATATATATATACATGTATATACATATATACATGTATATATATATATATATATATATATATATATATATATATATATATATATATATGTATATACATATACATATATATATATATATATATATATATATATATATATATATATATATATATATATATATATATACATGTATATATATATATATACATATAATATAAAATCTCTCTCATGAGCGGCGATTTCCGACAGGAACGAGGCGATTTCCGGCGACTGGAAGGAGCTAGGCGGAGGACGTTCAAATGGGTGGATGGCAGTTTGGAAAGGATTAAGGAAGCTAAGGAAGATCGGGTGTTCAAAGAAGCCACTTCGTTTTTCATCTCCAATCTCCCGTTTGTGTTCGTGGGATCAGAATTGTGGAGGAGTCTGGAAAGGATTGGAATGCTGGTTGACCTGTTTATCAGTAAGAAAAAGGATAAATACGGGCATAGATTCGGATTTGCTAGATATAACAAGGTTCAAGACGCGAAGGAAATCGAGCAAGCTCTCAAAAAAATCAATTTTGGTGGAAAAAAGCTGTTTGCTAGAGCAGCCTTATTTGATAGAGACAATAATGGCGAGGTGAAATTTCAGCCCCCAAGAGAGAAGTTGTTTAATGGAGATAGTGGTATAAGCAGGCAGAATGTGTCGTTTGCAGAGGCTGTGAAAGGTATTAGAACTTGTCGAAAGGATTCTGTTGAAGGTAATGTAACGGAAACCAATATGGTTCGTTCTAGTTCTCTCAAATCGGTGGCTATTCATGAGAATGAAACCTTAGAGAAAAAGGAGTACTTGAAGGAGAAACTGATTGGTGAGGTCAAATGTCATCGTACTCTCTCCTGTGTCACTAATCTTTGTATTAGTGAGGGGTTACGGGCGGGTATAGTTAAATTTTTGGGAGGTTCTTGGCTGCTTTTGGACATTAAAAATGAAGATGAGGAAAGAATGATTATGGAAAGTATTGAAATTAGTAGTTGTTTTAAGTCCCTGAGGAAATGGGACGATTCTTTGGAGATTTTAGAGAGATTCTCTTGGTTGTCTATTGTGGGGCTCCCAGTTCATGCTAGGAACCCAAACAGTTTCATCAAGATTGGTAGATTATGGGGCGATGTCGTGATTACCGATCCTTGTCTCGAATCACGACAAGATTGGTCATCGGGGCTAATATGCGTTAAAACTTCCATTCTTGAACATATTGATGAAACGGTGGAGGTTAATATCTGTCATAAATCCTTTAAGGTTAGAGTTAAGGAGGTTGAATCACTTCCCGTAGGTGATACTAATGGTGGAAATGAAAGCTTCTCCGATAATAAGGAGATTGTAGAAGAAGAGTCATCGGAAGAAGACGACTGGTTCCAAACCTCCGATGACGAATCGGTTGTCCGTGACCCTGAAGGTGAGTTTGAAGAATCCGATGGAGATTCAAGAATCGAGGAATCCCTTTTTGATTCCCCAAGTAAAACAACTCATGCGGGGTTTGAGAATATCGAACTCGCCGATGACGAAGAAATCGTAGTTCAAGATACAATTTTTTAGGAGACAGTCAATGCCCTTTTAAATGCAGGTGGTGTTCCCAATGTGAGTGCTAGTGGAGGTCCAATTACACCTAAAAAGTCGGAAGAAAAAGATAAAGAAACAGGCATCCTTTCTGCGCGTGAAGGAGAAAATACCTGTAATCTCTGGGTACAATTTATGAGGTCAAAGAGGCAAATGCTAGTAGAGGTCCCACTACACCTAAAAAGTTGGAAGAAAAAGATATAGTAACAGGAAAAAAATCAGCCGCATGCGCAAGGGGAGGTTCCATCGTGAGTGATTTTCTTCAAAACAAGTCTTCTAATGGGCTTCCCCTTGAAAACCCAAGTCTAAATGAGGTAAATCATACCAATAATTCTGCTGAGCCCATTAAGGATAATGTCGTTAACTCTAATCTACAAGGAATCTCGGAGAGATTAAAAATGCTCCTTGAAAACAACACTCGGATAAAAGATAAACTTGAAGGTGGTGAAGTAATGCAAAAAGCGGATAAGAAGGCTATAATTAATGAAAAGAAAAAACGTCTAGATGTTAATTCGGGTTCTTATTTCCAAAGGTTAACAAGGAGCCAATTGAGGCGGAAGAATGAAAATAATGACGTTGTTGGGAACAAGGAAGTGGCGTTGTCATCGGAAATTTCAGAAAATTCTTTCATTAGCCTTGGGATCTTGCAACAAATTGAGGAAAAAAGAGATTTTTGTGGTTTCTCGAGGAGAAGTAGAAAGGGAAAGGGTTAATAACCCTGGTTTTTTTATAGGAGTTCATTAAGGGGTTTCAATTCTTTATGGTATGTTAGTTGGAGTTTTTAGAGTTTATTCGTTGGTGTCATGTTTGGTGTTTGGGAATTTGTTCTTAGGGTAGTTTGGTGTGTAGGTGGTGTAGTGTGGTGTCGTTGGGTGGTGTTGTTTGTGGTCGTTGTTTGAGACGCCCTAGCTCTTTGCTGGGTTTTGTCCTTTGTTTTTATAAAAGTTGCCTTTCAAATATATATATATATATATATATATATATATATATATATATATATATATATATATATATATATATATATATATATATATATATATATATATATATATATATATATATATATATATATATATATATACTAGCTGCGTACCCGCGCAATGCGGCGGCGGCAAATAGTTTCGTTTCGGCAATTACCTTTTAGGTTTTAGGTTGCAGATAGGAGGGGGAGTTAGCGAATATGAGAGTGATTAATTTCTTTTCGGACGATTGATTACATTTCCAACGATATAGGGGACAGTAAAAACCCGAGAGTGTGGGACCAAAGTTGAATTCTCCATTTCATCATTTTCATTATATATATATATATATATATATATATATATATATATATATATATATATATATATATATATATATATATATATATATATATATATATATATATATATATATATATATATATTTCAAACGACTACAAGTCGGTGCTAGTCACTAATACGCGGCAGGTACATTAGAGACCAGTGTTTTTTTGACAAAAACCGACCAAACTCGGTGCGGTGCGGTTTTACCTTAGACGCTAAAATTTTAATAAAAAAATACTTCATTTTTGGTCTCTTGCAGTTTTAAAACCACAATTTCATTGTGCGGTTTAAAAACCGAAACAACACCACTTTGAAACCGCTTCGTTAGAAAAAACGCAAAACCACACCACTTGAAAAACCGCATTTTGTGGTTTTAAAATTACATAAAAGGATGCATGCGGTTTGCGGATTGGTTTGGGCCTAAAACAGCAACAAGCCGCACTATGCTCATCCTAGCTATTAGCTTTTTCCGATAGACTTCCGACGGAAATGCTAGTCACTAATACGCGACGGATTTCTACAGAAATGTTCGTCTTACATATTTTTATTATAATAATTAAAAAATATATTATTAAATAAATATCGAAAAAAATAACTCGTAGACATATAATTCAAATTAATTGGTATATTAATATAACTATTATTCTTTTAAATAAAAAGTTCAATTTAAAAGATAGATAAAAAGACTAACGGTGCATAATTTTATTTACTCTAATTTATATTGAAAGAAAATATATAAAAACTAAAAAAAAGTCGAAGAAACAGACAGCGTAATGAATCTTGAAGTTGATGTTTAATGTGAAAATACAAAATCTTTTACTGGTAATTTACTCTAATTTATATGGAAAGGAAATAAAAAATATTTAAGTTTTGACCGTGGGAAGGGATGAAGATAAAATATGACAACGAACAAAATCTTTTACTGGTAATTTAGCAGGCGGCGATTAATTTCATTTAGGTGCATAACATCCGGCGATGATTAGTTTTGTTTCATCAAACGTCAAATAGTAATTTTCGATCGATAGATTTATGTAGGTGTATAGTTTTCTTCAGCAAAATATTTCTTCGTGCAAAGAGTTCGTTTAACGCTATTAGGATTGTATCCCGCGTAATCCGACGGTGGAAAATAGTTAGTTTCGGTAAATATTTTGAAAACGGCAAATAGTTTCATTTAATGAATGTTTTTCAATTTATCAATTAAGTTAGGTTTTCTGTGAGATGCATTTAAAAATTCAAAATTGTCATTTTTTAATGTAAAATTGTTATCGAATTTAAAAAATGTCTGTATACAGTATCTCTTTTAGGTGTTTGATATTTATTAATGCGAGACAGAATGGTGTTTGATATTTATTAATGCGAGACATAATTGAAAATGTTAAACTGTAATTTATATATGTAAAATTAAAACCGAATTTCAAAAATGATTGCATACTATCTACATTTCAATTGTTTCATAACGATAAATTTGAGACGGAATAGAAACGTAAACACAACTTTTTAAGGATTGGTTTTTTCTAGGTGGATGGTGAATATATTTTGTTGGGCATATAATAAATAATATAAATTAGCATAATGTTTCAATTTGATGTTAACTGGATTACAAATATACATACTAAAAAAAATTAATAAAATATCTTAAATTCTTGTTTATATAGATGTATATTTATTAAAGGTAAAAACATTCAAATTACTTTTTCATCTTCAGTACAATTTGACAAGCTATTGTACAGGCATGTGAAAGTTGAAAGAAGTGGGATATTATGTATGTAAGAGAAACAGACATAGTCTTGGGAACTTTCATCATAAGAGCATGGCAATATCGACACATGTGCAGGATACTCAACCTTTTCGATTTCTCATTAATATTTATTAATTCATAAATAAATCAATTTTGTAAAATAAGATTTAATTTTGTAATTTAATACAAGGTTCTGTAAGGTGTTTAGAAAATAGTGGCGTTAATTGAAATAATTTCAACTAAAAATGTTGAGATAGATGAGATATTACAAATTGTTGATATATTTAGAACATATAACTTGATACTTAATCCCATCATATCTGACAATCTTTGCAAAAAGACATAAATTATTTTCTAAGCTTATTTTTGTAACTCGATAGAAGATAAGAATACACATTTCATTTTTATCTCGCTCGGCAGTCAAATTAAATGACTTTATATTTAAATGATGTTCTTGAATTTAAGTGACATTCATCTTCCACAATTCTTGGTTTTTAGAGTAATGCTAAAAATGTATTAAAAATATTATATGCTAATTTGAAAATTTTTAGAATCTTATTTTGAAATAATAGGATAACAAAACTTGAAACTCTTATAATCAATTTTCCTACATATATAATTTCTTTAACATTTCAAAGTTTACTTTTACATCATAAAATTCTTATAATAAATTTTCCTACAACTTACAAATATACTAAATCAATATTGTAATGATCTGAATGCTTACAATCTTTTTCACCTATAGCTACGACTAAATCTTCTTACTAAAGCATTTCGTTTTTGCCCCCTTTGAAACACAAAATATACAAAATCTTAAAAACACTAACCCAAGAACAAATCAAGAAACAGATTCAGAGTTCAACGAAGTTAAAAAATACAAAATGAACTCATGTATTTGTGTTAGTCACAGTTAAAAATTTTAAACAACACAAAATTGATCCATTAAACATAAAGAACTACAAAATCGTTTGTATTCTGGTTGGAAAACCCAGATCTGAAAACAAACATTCATATTTATAAGGCAAAACCAAAAAGTGTTCACATTCTTATTCGAAAATCCAAATCCAACTTCATTTGTGTAAATCTATCTTCATCAAAGGCATACTGATGAGTCCAACCATTGTGCAGTCATGTTTGTAGGAGAAATAAGCTTCTAATTTAGATGGATTCAAATGGATGACTCCTCTATTTTCATATCAAAACAAACAATACACCAAATTATTTAAAAAGACTATGAACATAACATATTGATACCAGTTCTTGTGCTTAAGTCTTAAGATACTCCAACAAAGCCGACACCAAAATAGACCATCCCGTGCAAGACCACGCCCACGGGTAATTTCGTCCAATCATTACCAGAGTTGCAAAGTATTCAAATCTGCATTCAAGAGTTTTTTACCACCATCCAACCTGAGCAAAACAAACCATCCAGCACCTTTTGACCACAGGATAATGTCTTCCAATCACCAGAGGTATCACATAGTAAGAAAAATTCATAGACCTTATTGAAAACTATATTACACTGGAAATCAGTTTTAATGGTTAGGAATATGTTAGAAAAATTGAGTTTTTTTAACCCATTAGGGGCAAAATGGTCAAAGTTCACCTAATTCTTTTTCATGTCCATAATCATTTATTTGGTCTAAAAGTTTACATCAATCGAATCCCTGTTTACCCATACCCATTTTCACTATAGCAAACGAAGCCTCCATATTTTTTTTTTCAAAACTTCAGCTCTCATTTTGGCTTAGTTAAAATTCGACCAACTTCTTGTGCTCTCAACATCTGGAATGATGGAACAAACAATCAAGTAGTTAAAAACTGACTTAAAGCCTAACATAATAAGATAAATAAACTCATTTATATAAACTTATTTGTTTTGTAGTTCAAAATTAAATATTTAAATGCAAAAAATAGCAGTGTACTTCTAAGTATTTGTTAGATATAGCAGCCTACTTTCATTTCTTTATAGTAACAATAATCAATGCAGATGTATAATCACCGGATTACCAATAAAAATGATAAGTACAAACTCATACAGACATAAATACATAGACATACACACACATACACTCTCATACAGACACATACATAGACAGACACACACATAACCTGTCGTTATTAACGACATCACAAATCCAACTATTCGAAAGAAACAATATTAATATCTATATTTAATATTAACTTTTAGTTAATAAAGACACAAATAAGTTAAATAATTGAAAGTACATTGTTATTTTTTGCATTAAGAACTTAATTGGGATACAATAAATAGCAATGTACTTTTAATTATTTCTTGCATTTAGCCCCAAATCCAGATAATTGCCATAAATAGCAATGTACTTCCAATTATTTGAATAAATTAAATCTTTGGTCCCTGCATATAGTATTTTTTTTTTCAATTTTGGTCTTATACAACATACACGTACACATACAGACACACTCTCATACAAACATATACATATAGAATCACGCCAAAAGAGTCGAGATAAGCCCCACACTTTCTGCTGAATCAGAAAAACTTACCTCTGGTGACCGGAAGCGAGAAAGTCGTCCACTCGTTTGTGCCATATGGCCCATAAGTCTGTTGGTCTGGAACGACAATGACGTAATCACGATGAAGCCCGCATATGTTCCGATAGTTTCGCTAACCCCGACAAGGTTCTCATCATTAGCAAAGGTTATCTGAGTGCCCAAATACTTGATAACATAAGAATATTATAACTTGGGAAAATTTTATAGGTAACAGAGGTAGTAAAAGCTCACCGTTTGAGCCGAGCCACCATCTCCACCATATGTTTGAGAGTTGTGCGGGACACCGTTCTGATCTGTGTAGGTGAACCTGATGGAATCTATACAACCTCCACCTCTGATACGGATCTCGGAAAACCTACCATTAGGTTTGAATGTCCAGGGATTAGTTCCACCCTTACCTCCCCAAGGTCCAACCTCTACGTCAGTGGCTGCCTGCAAAAAAATATTACTAAAATCTTACCAAGAAGAAATGAAGTAGGTACACCTGGCATTCCCAACTATACGTGGGTAATTCACATCTAATAGAGAAAGAGTGTACCATTTTGCTCTGAATGTATTTTCAATGGATCTGGCAAAGTTGCTGTATCTATCCCCATTCCATGAATGACTATATATAGACATCTGCATGGGGTTAAAAAGTAATTAATAGATAATATTTTATCTTTTACCTTTTGTCTACTGTTCGTAAGAGTTGACTAAACCATCCTAGAACTTCAACAATCATTTTCTGGGGAAGCATCCTCTCAACTGGGCGCTAATTAAAGCATATATATGCAGATCCACAATATGCAGAGCTGGTTGTTGGAAATAAATGTCCCATTCAACAAAATATTTATCCAAAAGTTATATTCTGTATACTAAAATGCCCCATGACAGGTTATTGTGGCATACGTGAAATCCTACAATAAATACCTCAAACCATGAGAACCAGATTACATACCAATACATCATTAACTAAAACTTAATTAGAGACATTCTTAAAGGCTAAATAATAGAGATTACCATGAGACCAGATTACATACCAATAGATTACCAGTGACCCGACCACCATGTTGTCCCAACCGTACCTGCAAGTCAATGAAAACCTAAATTAGAAAAAGCGAAAATCGGTGATGGTCGTTTCAGGATCTAGATCCAGATCCACGAATTTGAAAAAGTGGAGAGAGAGAGAGAGAGAGAGAGAGAGTGTGTGTGTGTGTGTATGTATGTGTGTTGGCTTTTGAAAAAACTAAGAACCACATTTGTTCTTATTCTTGTACGTGTTTAAACACATACCCTTATGAGCATTGCGTTCAATTGCATCTATCCATCAAATCACGTGTTTGCTGTAAAATATGAGAACAGAAATAGAATAGCGAAAAATAAAGTAAATCTATGTTAGATAAGCTAAGAAAACTGTGAAAGATAAATACGAAAATCCTCACTTGAAAGCACCGGCCCCAATTAGTTTTCTAGAAAGTTTATCTTAAGAGAAAAACCTCAACTTATGTAGTCTCGATGAGATTGAAAAGATTGAAGCCGACACTGAGAGTAAGCAATCTGAGCGTGCTTGTACCCTTCTATTTATTTAGAGTTCAAATGAACTTTACCTTGAAACAAACCGAGATTGATTCAGCAATGAATAATTGGGAATTTTGTAGATACAATAACCTAACCAGAACTTAATGGAGACGGGAAGAGAAGAAGAAACAAACAGATTGAACCTGATCCCGGTAATCAATCTTTACTCAAGATTAAAACAAACATCATTGAAATCCTGCAAATTCCAAAAGTTTATAGTCAAGAATTTCAGCAAACACTTACTGTGCACATCGTTGGCCACAAATACGAAGTTTTTGTTGAACGCCATGCTCAATCGATGGGGATTTTTCGAGAAACATTATACATAGAGAGGAGAAAGGGGTGCATGTAGTAGAACATGGCGAGAATCATGTTAAACCTGGGTCGGAAAACTTCCGGATAAACCTCAACCTTCGTGAGTAGTTTCTGACGACGGCGCCTACGTGAGTGATGAACCAGAAAGCACAGAAACGAAATGGAAGGTGGAGGGGGTGACGCTAGGTAGCGTTTTCATGAGAGAGTAAGTGTAAGGGTAGGATTATTAAGCGGACGATTTTGCCTTTCGACCCCCATTCAAGGAACGCGTGGTTCTTTATTTCAAAATGGAAGAGTCAGAAATAAAAAATCATTTCTTTTGAAAAGCCAATTGCATAATTCAGTCCGTGATATCCGCTTCATTTTTTAGTAATCAAATTTTGAAAAAATTACCGCCTGATTTTCATTCCATGCATTAGATGTTGTACTATCTTAAAAATTAAGACATTTGTGCATTAAGATGGTTGTAATTTATATATGGTTTATAGTATAGTATATATATATATATATATATATATATATATATATATATATATATATATATATATATATATATATATATATATATATATATATATATATATATATTGAAATTGCAACTTTTATAACAACCAAAACAGCCTTAGCAAGAAGCTAAGGAATACAACACCCCTACCGAAAAAAACTAATTACATATTCATAATTGCAACATTAGGGGAATTCACCCACATCACGTTATCTAAGTCCAACTTCTTGGCACGAGTAGAGACCCACACGAACACCTCTTTTTGAACTTGCATGAAAATATCATCCGCCTTCAAATGTTTGCTATTAAAAATGCAGTTATTTCTGTTTTTCCAAAGGAAGTGAAGGGTGGCGAAACCCACCAGCATCAGTATAGATTTTGAGTGGTGTTAGATGCTTTCGAGAAAAGCCATTCGAAAATATCTTCCATATGTATATATATATATATATGTATATATATATACATATATATATATATGTATATATATATATATATATATATATATATACATATATATATATATATATATACATATATATATATATATATATATATATATATATATATATATATATATATATATATATATATATTCTAGCCGATGTTGATATTCGTACCATGGCCAGTATCGTCCTTTTCCCTCAATCCTGCCCCTTTAGCTTCCTTAAGTATGACAGCAAGACTAGCCACTAGGTGGCACTCTCGATCTCTAAATATCAGTATGCCACACACCCGTATACCTAATCGCCTTTTTGTCCGCTTACTGAGAACCGTAGCATGCCTCTTCCTTAGTCTAATATAATACGTCATGTCTATCAAGTAAAGAACGGCCAGGTAGAAGATCAATTTGGGAAGGCAGGACCATTTCAGCATTCTAGCCTTTCGGAAAATCGAGCAACCAAGCCCAAATGATCGGCCTAGACACCATCCTCGTAAGTATATCAATCAGTATTCTTGATGTTGAACAAAAGGATTCAGGCCTATCGAGATTCTTTCTTATCAATTGGATATTCAATTTGTACTATCACTGGTAGTTATCTCCAATGTTGATAATTACATTGGTGATTAAACTAGGATTCCATAATCCATTCTGATCCATCTTGATTCGTCTATTCATCTTGATCAATTGCCTTGTTACCAAACTCTTATCCTTTCGGACGATCTTTACTGCATCGAGGTCGTATATCTCGAAGTATAAATCTCACTCGGTTCTTTAATCCACTCAACTTCTTAGAATCCTTGTGACTTGTCTTTATTCACGCATGAATCCTGTGTTTCCAATAGTTTCGTCCCAATACTATCTTCCACACCTATTCATACATGTCTCAAAAGTCATCCCAAGTTCCTAAGTCTTTTCTTACTACTATTCTGCTCATGTATCTTATACATTTCGCACGCACATCAGTGCCCCTTATCACTCTTTTCTAGGCTACCTAGAATTTTCTCACCCCACTCGTGCTATCGAGGAAACGTCTGTCGATACTGTCGGACAGTCATCTGAAAGCGTCGTTACGCGTACTTCGTAGATAAGATAAACAATCAAATAAGTGATCCTACCCTAAAGTCACAACCAAACAAGGAACAACCAATAAGGTCGGATAACTAATTATAAAGCCATCTGATCTTAACTATGTGCAATTCAAGCGTTCATTTAGCTTTCTAACAGTATAATCATAGTTTCAGTTGCACATAATGGTCATCATATAAAATAATCACGCAATTCTAACATGAAATTCCTGAGTGAAACCTTAGCATACTCTTTATCATATCAAGTTTCTAACATATACATGAATGCAATGCAGATATTTTGAGAATCATTTACTCACTTTGAGCTCAGGCTGACCGCACGCATCGCATCCTTTTTCCTTTAATATTTTCTAAAAAAAAACTTTTTAGAAAAACTCTCAGTCCTCGGTTTGAGTTTAGATTCACCTGAAGGTTTATCCAAATCCCTCAAACCAAGGCTCTGATACCAACTTGTAACATCCCAGATTTCAGAAAAATTTTCATTTTAAGACCAAAGAACATATTATAAATAGAACACTTTAAAACCAACTAAAACCATTTGTTCCCTCCTTGTATAAAGAATACATATTTAAAATCCCAAAGATTTGATCAATTTATTCAATTGGTTTATATAACAGCAGAAGTCTTGAAATCATGGATACGGTGCGTCAGATCCGAGGCTTTCCTTTGCTTGTACAAGCATCTGAAAAATATTAAATATAAACGTGGTAAGCATAAAGCTTAGTGAGTTTCAACACATGCAAAGTACATCAATCATACATGATTCGCCCTTAGAGCAGACAACATAATAAAACCAATACAGTAACAACTATCCACTCTATATTGCTCAGTGTGTCGAGCCACCCTATATTGCTCAGTACGTCGAGCCACCCTATATTGCTCAGTACGTCGAGCCACCCTGTCTGTATTATACTCTGAGTCATGCTCCACCGCTCAGCACTCAGAGCCATGCATCCACAGTTCGTCGGGCCATGCGTATCCGCTCAGTGCATTTTTCCGAGCATCTCTATATTGCTCAGTGCGCCAAGCCAACCTATATTGCTCGGTACGTCGAGCCCATATAATCTACATACTAGACCTAGACACGTCTAGTACCAACTATAGACTAGTACTAACCACACACTAACACATCAACACACACTAGACGTCCAAATGAATTCATACTATCCACATACATCCTATAAGAACACACGAGCTACATTAAAGCACATATACAAAACATACCACAATAAACAAACATGTATAGCATCAAGATTTCATCAACAACCACAACTACATCACTGATGAATGATATCAGTACAATGTAGTGAGAAACTCACCTGATAGTTTTGTCGATTAACTGGGTTTGTACTTTTCTCCTTTAGTTGTCGTATTTCCTTTCAGCCTTATGACCATTCGTCTTGATCTATAACTCCTTCGTTAGGCTTTTGATCTTCCTTCTGCTCACTTGCTTACACTCTAGTGCTTAGAAACCTCTATATATTGGTTTGAGATTTATTTTGTTTGTGGTAAATGAGAAGTTGTGGGGGATACTTGAAATATTACTTGCCACTTTTGACAAAAGAGTTTATTAATTATTTTTATGACCTTCTAGTAGCAGCCTGTTCAAGACTGCTTTATCCATGCTTAAACCCACGAAATCCATATTATTATTTCATATTCATACAATTCAACTCAATACCTTTTCAAGGACATATTATACATATTTAGAAGATTTTCCTTTGATTTATTATGAATTTTTGAAAACCGGTTATCCAATTTTTCCATTCCGAACTAATCGATGAAGATTACAGTTTTCACCATAGCTAATGTCAATTCCAAGCTTACTATCCTATTTACTAATTTTACTAGACTCAATTTATAAACTTTGTACACTGGTTTGAGGTCCAAACGTCTTTTCTAGAATTAGTTATGATTTTTCTAAGGACGACACAAAATACTCGTTTTAACATTAAATTATAACCAAGGTTTCTCTTAATTTTCTTTTACCCACAACAAGTTTTATTCCAATTTCAAGTTTCCTTATATGACATTTAATCCCCCCCCCCTCCAACATATAATTCACTTATTAATTCTATTATTAATATTACTTTGCTGATTACTATTATTATTATTCGCTACAAAAATATAAGTATTTCGCCAGAACAGACATTCAGGAAAACGGGGTGTTACATCTGTCTATATATTGGACTAGATTGCATAGAAGCTTGGGTAAATATAACACCTCCAGATCACTTATAATTTAATACGTTGGACAACCAGAAATTTTGATGAAAGAGAGGATGATACCTAGGATGTGTACAACGACAGTACAAACTAGTGTTGACTTTTCAGGTGAGTTTACCCGAGCATATGTCCTTAAAACTATATTTTTGTGAGTTGTTCTATAAATATGTTTATGCATTCATCCTATTTGTTATTTTCTATACTATAAGTATATTTGTGCATTCATGAAAATATCTTTCAAATGATGTATTTAAGGTGATTTTAAACTAATGATGATTCTAAAGCTAAAGATGCTGAAAGATGATTTTGAAACCAAGATTTACATCCTACATGTGAGTTAAAGATGCTGAAAGATGATTTTGAAGAGCTCACTGCCGCCCAAACCACGTCGGATGTCAGCAAATTTACAGAGGAACTGCAACGAACAAATGCAGCTCTCACACAAGATTTAATTACAAAACTGAGAGTTGCACTTCAGCCTTTGACAAATTTCTCTGACAGATTATCTAGGCCACAGGGCTTGCCTAGACAGATCCCTGCATCCACAGCAGGTCCTACAACCTCAACCATCACAACCACTGGCATAGGTGCTAGTGGATCGGCTGGAGCTGGAAGCTCAACAGACCGATCGCTGGAGAACTTAATTGCTCCACACATGGAAGAGGCATACAAGGCCAGAAGAGCAGACTACAATTTGATGATCAAAATAAATGATTTTGCTCGAAATAATGGTGAGTGGACAGTTGAGACGATCAAGCTGTTTGGATTTCAAAATCCAAATGTACTTAATAGACTTCCTCTTCGGAGTTTAGCAAATGTTGACTCCGAAGACATCCAGCTTGACATTCCATTCAATCCGAAGACTTTTGCTTTCCTTCAATTTGTCTCTTTGGTGCCAGAGGATCAGAAAGCAAGTTTTTGGACGAATAAAATAAACTTTCATGCCAAATACATTCAAAGGCAAAGCTATGTTTGGAGCCTAAACAAGATCAAGAAAATCATTTCAATAAAAGAAACTGAAGTCTATTTGGGCTTCAGAAATTATGAATTTCTTGTGCTTAGGGGGGCAGATGAAGTTGAATCCAGGTTCTCAATAGCAGACTTCCCCATCATGAATCCCATGGACTTCATCCAGATTCTTGATCTTCTGCGAACCGGGGGTGCGGCTCATGCTGAAATGTCTACCCTCGCTATCAAAAATCACCTTCTGGGCTTCCTCAACAATTATCTTCTACGTTTCGCAAAGCATGACCTGGATCTATGTTCCTTCTACAGACAACCCTTAAACACTCCTCCTGTTGTAGTTCGGAACATAGCTAGATTCAAAAATGGAGAGATCTTAGACGAACCATATGGCGTAGTTTTCAAAGGACTTCGAAATGAAACCGAAGTCACAATCAAGTTCTTTGAAATAGACTACATAGGCCTCCATCCCTCCTCTTTTATCTCAGGAATGATTTCTCACGTGAACGCCTGCCATGCAAATTCCACTGAGAAGAAGAAGAAGTTCATAGATCATATGAACTGGTATCTTGCAGTAAGGAAGACTCTGAAGCGGGCATACAAGAGAAACTTTGGAGTATAGGCTTCGGATGCACTTCACACAAAGGGGGAGATTGTTGAGATATTTTGTGATGAAGTGCTGATATATCCGAAGTTCTACCCATGAAGAAACCCCGAAGTGAATAAACAAGAGAAGACTCCGAAGTCTAAGAACTCCGAAGTGCAATGCATAAAGGATCCGAAGACTTCACAGTCTGTCATCTTGTCTTTTGTGTGCACGCGTATAGTACAATACGTGTTGCATGAATCTTCTATCCTATTGGCTAGTACACTGATAGGATATTCTCTGTAAAAGTTGTACTATTGGTATCACTGATTCAGTATAAATATCAGTGATACCATACCGTGTCGAGAGTGAGATTACGAGATTAACTTACGAGAATTGTATATCTCCAAGATAGAAAATCCAATTGTAAAACCAAGTTCTAATCAAATCATTCGGCACATGTTATTCATATCACATTGTTCATTCAGCTTTGTTGCATTATCATCGTGTGATTGATTGTGTTATTGATTGCATATCAACATTAGTTCATCTAATCTCATATTTCAACACCTAACAGGAGTAAAGAGGAATTAGACAACCTTCTGGTTCAAATTTCCAATACTACCCTTGGCGACATAGAAGACAGTTGGTGCTGCCCGGACGGCCCAAAAGAACGTTTCACGGTTGCGTGGATAAGAAGAAAATTAGGTGAAAGAAAGCAGGCCCTGATTGGAAAAAATAGATGGCATAAGTGGATCAATAAAAAGACTAAGATATTGGTGTGGAGGGCATGCAGGGGCAGATTGGCGGTCAAAACAAACCTCAGAAAGTTAAATGATGCCCCAGGAAATCTACATTGCGATGTTTGTAAAAAGGGGGATGAAACAATTAATCATGTGTTCCTTGAATGCGATTTCGCCAGAGATCTTTGGAATAAAATCAGTTCCTGGTGGAATTTAAATTTTAAGCAGGTGAACTCTATTGAAGAATGTCTGGATTGGATTGAAGGTGAAGGCAAAACCCAGAAGGAAAAGAAAGCTTTGAAGGTAACGGGTGCAGCAGTCCTTGCCTTTTTATGGCAGCATAGAAACGAAGTTACTTTCACAGACAAGAAAAGAAGGGTTTTAGACGTCTTGGCTCTTATCCAGCGCGAGTCGTTTCTTTGGATCGATAGTAGAGCATCCAAATTTATATTAGATAGGAGTAAATGGTTGTTATCCCCTAGATTAGCGTGTTCTATGTAGTTGGATGTTTGTTCCCGGGTTGCCCCAGCTCCTGGTGCCTTCCCGTTTTTTCCGTCTTTTATGACATATATATATATATATATATATATATATATATATATATATATAGATATATATATATATATATATATATATATATATATATATATATATATATATATATATATGTATATACATGTCTATATATATATATATATATATATATATATATATATATATATATATATATATATATATATATATATATATATATATATACATGTATATATATATATATATATATATATATATATATATATATTTATATATATATATATATATATATATATATATATATATATATTATTTTTATTTATTTTTTTTTTTTTGAAACCGCAACTAACATTAAAAACATGCCACCGCCTTAGCAAGGAGCTAAGGGGCCCAACACAAACACAAGACACGTTTACAACATTCTAACCGCTAAACTAGGCACATTAATCCAAAAATCTAAAAATATCTCCATTTTTTTGGCTCTACTTGAAATCCACGTGAATGCTTCTTTTTGAATTTGAGCTACTATCTCAGACACCTGTCGAGGCTTATGATTGAATATGCAATCATTGCGATTGCTCCAAAGAATTGTAATAGTAGCAACTCCAACCACTTCCAATACTTTTTCCTGTGTACTATTTGCAGCATTTAAAATAAACCATTCCATAATTTCGTCCATATCTCCTTGGAAACCTCTATTAATACCCCACCACATACACACTTTTTTCCAAACCTGTCTTGCAACCGTACATTCGATGAACACATGATTGATTGACTCAGAAAATTGCTTACACACTTCACATATATTTGAGATTTGCGCTATCCCCATCGAACTTAAAACGTCCTTGACCGCCACACGCCTTCTATGTAATTTCCAAACGAAAATATTTATCTTATTTGGGACCCATTTGTTCCATAGATTTTCCCTATATTATGGAGATTTTTCTTATTAATTTCATTCCGCAACCAACTAACCGAAAAAGACTCGTTTGGCCCTGCTGCACAAATCCACTTATCCTTCTTTTCGTTCAACATCATATTCTCCAGACGTCGTTTCAACGAAATCAGTTCTTCAAGCGTTCTTCCTTGCGTCACTGGTCAGGACCATTCCCACTCTTCTTCCTTGTCTTTTAATTTCTCGAAAACTTTACACTCTTTATTAATTTCCAATTGAAACAACCTTGGGAATTTTTTTTCAAGCAGACCTTCTCTACACCAGTTATCTTTCCAAAAGCCTGTGTTTTTTCCATCTCCTACTTTTTTCGTGATCAAACTGTTAGGGTCCAGGTCTATCCCTCTTAACTCCTTCCAAGCTTTATTAATTCCTTTCCAAGTATGCCCCTGCTTCACTTCATTTTCGTCTGTAAATCCATTTCTTTGGCAGTGTATACTGTTTACAATCTTTACCCATAAGGCTTCCGATTCATTTTTGAATCTCCAGCACCATTTAGCCAGCAACGCTTTGTTTATAACTCCCAAACTTCCTATACCCATACCTCCTTCTTCCTTACTTTTTAAGACAACTTCCCATTTAACCCATGGGATTCTCTTTTTTTCTTCTATATCTCCTCCCCAAAAGAACTTCATACGCATACTTTCAAGCTTCTTGATCACTTCTTTTGGCGCTTTAAACAGCGAGAACAAATAATTTCCCATACTTCCCAAAATGTTACGAACTATTGTGAGTCTACCACCGATTGAAAGGGTATTAACTTTCCATTTACTAAGCTTTTTTCTAAATCTTTCAATCAAAGGTTTCCAATGCTTTGTCTTGCTCATATTAGTACCAATGGGTATACCTAAGAAATTCGCAGGTAACTTTTCCGCCTTGCAGCCTAATATAATCGACATCGCCTCCATAGAATCAAGATTCGTCCCCACTCCAAATAAAGCACTTTTATTATAGTTAACTTTTAAACCCGCAGCCCTCTGAAAACAGTAAAGAATTCTAACAAGGTTAAGAGTGTTCTCTACCGACCATTCGCCAAAAAAGATTGCGTCATCTGCAAAGAAAAGATGCATTAGTAAAATTTTGTCGCAACCGATTTCGATTCCTTTGAAACCCTCATTTTCTACAGCTTTGTTGATTGCATGATTTAGACCTTCCATGACTAATGTGAACAAAAAAGGGGATAATGGATCCCCTTGTCTAAGCCCACGTGAGAGAGAGAACTCGGAAGACGGACTAGCATTAACCAACACCGAGGACGAACCCGACCTTAGACATTCCAACACCCATTTTCGCCACTTTGCACCAAATCCTTTTTGAATCATTATCGAGTTTAAGTATTCCCAAGAAACTGAGTCATACGCCTTGGCTATATCCGTCTTGAACAACATCATAGGTTTTCTTGTTTTTTTTGCCCAATCTATGACTTCATTCACGATCAATGGCCCGTCAAGAATTTGTCTCTCCTTAACAAAAGCCGATTGGGGAGTACCAATTATCTTGGGGAGAACTTCTTTTAATCTTCTAGCTAACAACTTAGAGAGCATCTTATAAACAGACGAGATTAAACTAATTGGTCTGAAATCACTTACTCCTTTCGGGTTATTCACCTTCGGGATTAAGGATATAAAGGCTGCATTTACACCTTTGGGGATTTTTGGATTTCTAGCGAATTCATTGAACGCTTCCAACAGCTCCGCTTTAACCAACTCCCAAAATCTTTTAAAGAATTCCACCGTGAATCCGTCCGGTCCCAGAGATTTGTTGTTCCCGCAGCTCCACACTGCTTCCTTCAATTCTTTTTCATCAAACTCTTTTTCAAGCCATGTTCTTTCTTGTTCAGAAATCTTGGTGGCTTCTCTTAATTCTTGCGTCCAATTGCACTCCGAATCCGCTTTAAACATGTTTTCAAAATAACTTTTGAATTGGTCTTTGACTTTTTGTGGTTCCATCTCCCAAACCCCTTGAATCTGTATACCTTTGATGTTATTTATATGTTTTTTCTTGTTAATAGTTCTGTGGAAAAGGGCTGTATTCTCATCGCCTTCCAAACACCATTTATTTTTGTTTTTTTGAGCCACATCTTTCCAATGTTTTTTTTCCTTTTGATGTATCTTTTCCAAAACCTCCATTCTTTCTTTTTGAACTTCTTGATTAGCTTTACCTTCTTCAATCCATTTGTCAATTTCTTCGATTTTTTTCCCACAACTGACCTTCTTCCTCTTCTTTCTTCTTCTTATTCCAATACCAAACTTTTATTCTTTTTTTGACATCTTTGAGTTTTCTCATGATAATGAATAGCTTATTATGTTGACCTTCCAAATAGAAGTTTTTCCATGAATCCACCACGACTTTCTCCAAATCCAAATCTTCCAGCCAAGAGTTAAATAGCTTGAAGGGGACAGGACCATAGTCACGTTTAATTTGTTTAAGAATTAGAGGCTTATGGTCGGAGTATAAATGCACGTCACTCACCACTTCAAAATTCTGCCACGTATCTCCAAAGTTTTGACTAACCAAGAAGCGATCTAGCTTAGAGCATTTAGACCCTCCCCCTTTTATCCAAGTGAAGTCCGACCCTCCAATTTTAACATCCACTAAGTTGTTGTTCCTAATAAAGTTATTAAATGTATCTGCTGCTCTCTTGTTAAAAGGAGAACCTCTCCTTTCTTTTTCCTCTCTAATCTCGTTAAAATCGCCAAAGATCACATACACTCCATTCCAACCATTTAGGTACGAGGACACAAAATCCCATAGTTGTTCCCGCTTCAAAGGATCTTGACTCCCATATATATTTATAAAGACGATGTCTATATTGTTTTCCATCCAGGTCCCCTGCGTAATCACACAATCATCTCTAACAATTCCAACACTTTTTTTAAACAAATTCCTATTCCACAGGCTCAGGAGACCCCCACTCTGACCAATACTTCCTTTGAACATATAATCAAAATCTTGACTACCCCACATATTTTTAATTATCAGATCAGAAATGGTTTTACGCTTAACTTCCTGCACCCCGACAAAACCAATTTTGTGCATTTGAATGAGGTTTCTGATCCATTTGACTTTGAAATCTCCTATTCCGAGCCCATTACAATTTAAGGTTAAGACATTCATTGATTACCTGGGCTGACTCCTTTTCTTTGGTTTTTTCGAGTACTGCTACTTTTTTTCGCCATCTTGAAGCCACATATGTTTTCGAATTCCTTCAACCTGTGGGAGATTCCGAAAGTCAACGATGATTCTTCATTTGCGTTATTAAAACTTCCGCCTCTATTTCGAGCCATGTGTTTGTTTATCAACTGCTTCGTCTGACTTCTGGTTATTCTTTTTTCTCTAAATATCTTTTTTTCCCATCTAGCCTCCAGATCTCTTTGTTCCTCAAAATTTTCTTCGTCACTTTCACTTTCATTCTCGATTGTCTCCATTTTCTGTTCTAAAGTCGAATTTCTATCAAGTAGTTTCTTTAATTTTTCCGACATGCCACCCATGACCGGGGAGACAGCATCTTCTCCTGTTTTCTCTTTATCTTGTTTTTTATCATCTTGTTCCATGTGCTCCAGGTCATATTCTTTTTCCTTGGGCTCCAGGTCGTATTTTTTTTCTTTTCCATAATCATTTTTTTTTCCCAATTCGGTACCCATTGGACTTCTTTTATTGATCTCCCCTGATTTCTTAAATGGACTTGAAGTTTCTCCGACTATTGGGCTTAGCCTAAATGGGATAAGACATATAATATTTGACTTTTGACTCGTTTCTTTTCCAATTGTATGATTTGAAAAAGCATTGTTCTCGACTTCCTCTAAAAGTTCTTCTTCCGCCATTTTTTGTTTCTCGTAACCTTCCCAAGACAGAGCGTTGGTCTCTCTGATTATTTGCTCACGCTTGTCTGCGTCATTATTATATTCTGCTTCGGGACTCGATTCACGAATTATCAATTCGTCGAACGTCCCTTGGTCTTCGTCATCGGAAAACTCCTCCTCCGCCGATGAGACGGAATTCTCCTCCTCCGAGACTTGATCCACCTCCTTATCTCCACAGCTACCTTCTGTCTCCGCGTCATTGTGATTAAAAGCTTCTCCCTCTATCTCTTTCACCCGGATTCTGTAATCCTTCGAGCTGAAACTTGCTGTTATCGTTTCACAAATTATGTTTTGGACCTCTGTTTTAACATAGACTAATCCAACCGACCAATCTTGATTAAGTCGATTACAAGGATCAGTCACGAGCACGTCACCCCATCTTCTTCCAATTCTTATATACGAGTTTGGATTCCTTGCCTGAATTGGTACCCCCTCGATCTTGAGCCAAACAAATCTCTCTGTTATTTCGACTTTCTCATCCCATAGCTCAATCGACTTGAAGTGTGCTGTAATTTCTTTGCTTGAGCGGATCTTCTTTTCTTCTTCTTCATTGTTTATATCAAACAGCACCATATTACCTCCCAAATACTTAGCGATTCCATGCCGTAGACCTTCACACGAGCATAAATTTGAAATACAGGCCAGACTACTGAAGCTCTTTACTTCCCCTACCAAACTTTTTCTTAGTTTACTTGACCACTCTTTGTCCTCTTCCAGATGAATACTCTTCTCTTCCACTTGTTTTTCTCCTGTGGTTCTTCCCATCAACACTTCGTTTATAACTTCCGTGCCCATCGTATCTTTGAAGCTCTGTTCTTTTGTCGCTTGTTTTTTAACTCCTTTTACTGCTTCTGCAAAGGATAAATTTTCCTTTCGTATCCCACTATCTGACCTGAAGTCCTGGGTGCCGCTTAGATCCTTCCACTTATTCTTTAAAATCTTCTTTTCTTCCTTTCCTTTTCTCGCAAACTTTCCAACACTTGCAAAGATTTTTCTTCCCCCCAAAGTCAACTCCTTAAGAGCTTCAGACATTAATGTTTCATTTTCTGTTTTTTCGTACCTTACAAATCCAAATCTAAGACCATGTTTATCTCTACGCTTGCTTACAAACAAATCCACCACTTTTCCCAGTTTGTTTAGTTCTATTCGAATTTCACTCCAATGCCATTCTATTGGGAGGTTAGAGATAAAGAATGACTTAGCTTCATTGATACTCCAAGATTTCTGGAGTTCATCTGACCTTCTCATTACGTTTCTCGCCACCCAAGTGAATGTCCTCGATCGGTTTCCTTCTTGTCGCCGGAAATCGCTCGTCCTCCATCCTTCTCTCTCTCTCTCTCATCTCTCTTATATTATATGTATTATATATATATATATATATATATATATATATATATATATATATATATATATATATATATACATGTATATATATATATATATATATATATATATACATATATATATACATGTATATATATATACATGTATATATATATACATGTATATATATATATATATATATATATATATATATATATATATATATATATATATGTATATACATATATACATGTATATATATATATATATATATATATATATATATATATATATATATATATGTATATACATATACATATATATATATATATATATATATATATATGTATATATATATATACATGTATATATATATATGTGTATATATATATATATACATGTATATATATATATATATATATATATATATATATATATATATACATATAATATAAAATCTCTCTCATGAGCGGCGATTTCCGACAGGAACGAGGCGATTTCCGGCGACTGGAAGGAGCTAGGCGGAGGACGTTCAAATGGGTGGATGGCAGTTTGGAAAGGATTAAGGAAGCTAAGGAAGATCGGGTGTTCAAAGAAGCCACTTCGTTTTTCATCTCCAATCTCCCGTTTGTGTTCGTGGGATCAGAATTGTGGAGGAGTCTGGAAAGGATTGGAATGCTGGTTGACATGTTTATCAGTAAGAAAAAGGATAAATACGGGCATAGATTCGGATTTGCTAGATATAACAAGGTTCAAGACGCGAAGGAAATCGAGCAAGCTCTCAAAAAAATCAATTTTGGTGGAAAAAAGCTGTTTGCTAGAGCAGCCTTATTTGATAGAGACGATAATGGCGAGGTGAAATTTCATCCCCCAAGAGAGAAGTTGTTTAATGGAGATAGTGGTATAAGGAGGCAGAATGTGTCGTTTGCAGAGGCTGTGAAAGGTATTAGAACTTGTCGAAAGGATTCTGTTGAAGGTAATGTAACGGAAACCAATATGGTTCGTTCTAGTTCTCTCAAATCGGTGGCTATTCATGAGAATGAAACCTTAGAGAAAAAGGAGTACTTGAAGGAGAAACTGATTGGTGAGGTCAAATGTCATCGTACTCTCTCCTGTGTCACTAATCTTTGTATTAGTGAGGGGTTACGGGCGGGTATAGTTAAATTTTTGGGAGGTTCTTGGCTGCTTTTGGACATTAAAAATGAAGATGAGGAAAGAATGATTATGGAAAGTATTGAAATTAGTAGTTGTTTTAAGTCCCTGAGGAAATGGGACGATTCTTTGGAGATTTTAGAGAGATTCTCTTGGTTGTCTATTGTGGGGCTCCCAGTTCATGCTAGGAACCCAAACAGTTTCATCAAGATTGGTAGATTATGGGGCGATGTCGTGATTACCGATCCTTGTCTCGAATCACGACAAGATTGGTCATCGGGGCTAATATGCGTTAAAACTTCCATTCTTGAACATATTGATGAAACGGTGGTGGTTAATATCGGTCATAAATCCTTTAAGGTTAGAGTTAAGGAGGTTGAATCACTTCCCGTAGGTGATACTAATGGTGGAAATGAAAGCTTCTCCGATAATAAGGAGATTGTAGAAGAGGAGTCATCGGAAGAAGACGACTGGTTCCAAACCTCCGATGACGAATCGGTTGTCCGTGACCCTGAAGGTGAGTTCGAAGAATCCGATGGAGATTCAAGAATCGAGGAATCCCTTTTTGATTCCCCAAGTAAAACAACTCATGCGGGGTTTGAGAATATCGAACTCGCCGATGACGAAGAAATCGTAGTTCAAGATACAATTTTTTAGGAGACAGTCAATGCCCTTTTAAATGCAGGTGGAGTTCCCAATGTGAGTGCTAGTGGAGGTCCAATTACACCTAAAAAGTCGGAAGAAAAAGATAAAGAAACAGGCATCCTTTCTGCGCGTGAAGGAGAAAATACCTGTAATCTGGGTACAATTTATGAGGTCAAAGAGGCAAATGCTAGTAGAGGTCCCACTACACCTAAAAAGTTGGAAGAAAAAGATATAGTAACAGGAAAAAAATCAGCTGCATGCGCAAGGGGAGGTACCATCGTGAGTGATTTTCGTCAAAACAAGTCTTCTAATGGGCTTCCCCTTGAAAACCCAAGTCTAAATGAGGTAAATCATACCAATAATTCTGTTGAGCCCATTAAGGATAATGTCGTTAACTCTAATCTACAAGGAATCTCGGAGAGATTAAAAATGCTCCTTGAAAACAACACTCGGATAAAAGATAAACTTGAAGGTGGTGAAGTAATGCAAAAAGCGGATAAGAAGGCTATAATTAATGAAAAGAAAAAACGTCTAGATGTTAATTCGGGTTCTTATTTCCAAAGGTTAACAAGGAGCCAATTGAGGCGGAAGAATGAAAATAATGACGTTGTTGGGAACAAGGAAGTGGCGTTGTCATCGGAAATTTCAGAAAATTCTTTCATTAGCCTTGGGATCTTGCAACAAATGGAGGAAAAAAGAGATTTTTGTGGTTTCTCGAGGAGAAGTGGAAAGGGAAAGGGTTAATAACCCTGGTTTTTTTTATAGGAGTACATTAAGGGGTTTCGATTTTTTATGGTATGTTAGTTGGAGTTTTTAGAGTTTATTCGTTGGTGTCATGTTTGGTGTTTGGGAGTTTGTTCTTAGGGTAGTTTGGTGTGTAGGTGGTGTAGTGTGGTGTCGTTGGGTGGTGTTGTTTGTGGTCGTGGTTTGAGACGCCCTAGCTCTTTGCTGGGTTTTGTCCTTTGTTTTTATAAAAGTTGCCTTTCAAATATATATATATATATATATATATATATATATATATATATATATATATATATATATATATATATATATATATATATATATATATATATATATATATATTGAAATGGCAACTTTTATAACAACCAAAACAGCCTTAGCAAGAAGCTAAGGAATACAACACCCCTACCGAAAAAAACTAATTACATATTCATAATTGCAACATTAGGGGAATTCACCCACATCACGTTATCTAAGTCCAACTTCTTGGCACGAGTAGAGACCCACACGAACACCTCTTTTTGAACTTGCATGAAAATATCATCCGCCTTCAAATGTTTGCTATTAAAAATGCAGTTATTTCTGTTTTTCCAAAGGAAGTGAAGGGTGGCGAAACCCACCAGCATCAGTATAGATTTTGAGTGGTGTTAGATGCTTTCGAGAAAAGCCATTCGAAAATATCTTCCATATGTATATATATATATATATATATATATATATATATATATATATATATATATGTATATATATATATACATATATATATGTATATATTTATATATACATATATATATATATATATATATATATATATATATATATATATATATATATATATATATATATATATATATTCTAGCCGATGTTGATATTCGTACCATGGCCAGTATCGTCCTTTTCCCTCAATCCTGCCCCTTTAGCTTCCTTAAGTATGACAGCAAGACTAGCCACTAGGTGGCACTCTCGATCTCTAAATATCAGTATGCCACACACCCGTATACCTGATCGCCTTTTTGTCCGCTTACTGAGAACCGTAGCATGCCTCTTCCTTAGTCTAATATAATACATCATGTCTATCAAGTAAAGAACGGCCAGGTAGAAGATCAATTTGGGAAGGCAGGACCATTTCAGCATTCTAGCCTTTCGGAAAATCGAGCAACCAAGCCCAAATGATCGGCCTAGACACCATCCTCGTAAGTATATCAATCAGTATTCTTGATGTTGAACAAAAGGATTCAAGCCTATCGAGATTCTTTCTTATCAATTGGATATTCAATTTGTACTATCACCGGTAGTTATCTCCAATGTTGATAATTACATTGGTGATTAAACTAGGACTCCTTAATCCATTCTGATCCATCTTGATTCGTCTATTCATCTTGATCAATTGCCTTCTTACCAAACTCTCATCCTTTCGGACGATCTTTACTGCATCGAGGTCGTATATCTCGAAGTATAAATCTCACTCGGTTCTTTAATCCACTCAACTTCTTAGAATCCTTGTGACTTGTCTTTATTCAGGCATGAATCCTGTGTTTCCAATAGTTTCGTCCCTATACTATCTTCCACACCTATTCATACATGTCTCAAAAGTCATCCCAAGTTCCTAAGTCTTTTCTTACTACTATTCTGCTCATGTATCTTATACATTTCGCACGCACATCAGTGCCCCTTATCACTCTTTTCTAGGCTACCCAGAATTTTCTCACCCCACTCGTGCTATCGAGGAAACGTCTGTCGATACTGTCGGACAGTCATGTGAAAGCGTCGTTACGCGTACTTCGTAGATAAGATAAATAATCAAATAAGTGATCCTACCCTAAAGTCACAACCAAACAAGGAACAACCAATAAGGTCGGATAACTAATTATAAAGCCATCTGATCTTAACTATGTGCAATTCAAGCGTTCATTTAGCTTTCTAACAGTATAATCATAGTTTCAGTTGCACATAATGGTCATCATATAAAACAATCACGCAATTCTAACATGAAATTCCTGAGTGAAACCTTAGCATACTCTTTATCATATCAAGTTTCTAACATATACATGAATGCAGATATTTTGAGAATCATTTACTCACTTTGAGCTCAGGCTGACCGCACGCATCGCATCCTTTTTCCTTTAATATTTTCTAAAAAAAAACTTTTTAGAAAAACTCTCAGTCCTCGGTTTGAGTTTAGATTCACCTGAAGGTTTATCCAAATCCCTCAAACCAAGGCTCTGATACCAACTTGTAACATCCCAGATTTCAGAAAAATTTTCATTTTAAGACCAAAGAACATATTATAAATAGAACACTTTAAAACCAACTAAAACCATTTGTTCCCTCCTTGTATAAAGAATACATATTTAAAATCCCAAAGATTTGATCAATTTATTCAATTGGTTTATATAACAGCAGAAGTCTTGAAATCATGGATACGGTGCGTCAGATCCGAGGCTTTCCTTTGCTTGTACAAGCATCTGAAAAATATTAAATATAAACGTGGTAAGCATAAAGCTTAGTGAGTTTCAACACATGCAAAGTACATCAATCATACATGATTCGCCCTTAGAGCAGACAACATAATAAAACCAACACAGTAACAACTATCCACTCTATATTGCTCAGTGTGTCGAGCCACCCTATATTGCTCAGTACGTCGAGCCACCCTATATTGCTCAGTACGTCGAGCCACCCTGTATTATACTCTGAGTCATGCTCCACCGCTCAGCACTCAGAGCCATGCATCCACAGTTCGTCGGGCCATGCGTATCCGCTCAGTGCATTTTTCCGAGCATCTCTATATTGCTCAGTGCGCCAAGCCAACCTATATTGCTCGGTACGTCGAGCCCATATAATCTACATACTAGACCTAGACACGTCTAGTACCAACTATAGACTAGTACTAACAACACACTAACACATCAACACACACTAGACGTCCAAATGAATTCATACTATCCACATACATCCTATAAGAACACACGAGCTACATTAAAGCACATATACAAAACATACCACAATAAACAAACATGTATAGCATCAAGATTTCATCAACAACCACAACTACATCACTGATGAATGATATCAGTACAATGTAGTGAGAAACTCACCTGATAGTTTTGTCGATTAACTGGGTTTGTACTTTTCTCCTTTAGTTGTCGTATTTCCTTTCAGCCTTATGACCATTCGTCTGGATCTATAACTCCTTCGTTAGGCTTTTGATCTTCCTTCTGCTCACTTGCTTACACTCTAGTGCTTAGAAACCTATATATTGGTTTGAGATTTATTTTGTTTGTGGTAAATGAGAAGTTGTGGGGGATACTTGAAATATTACTTGCCACTTTTGATAAAAGAGTTTATTAATTATTTTTATGACATTCTAGTAGCAGCCTGTTCAAGACTGCTTTATCCATGCTTAAACCCACGAAATCCATATTATTATTTCATATTCATACAACTCAACTCAATACCTTTTCAAGGACATATTATACATATTTAGAAGATTTTCCTTTGATTTATTATGAATTTTTGAAAACCGGTTATCCAATTTTTCCATTCCGAACTAATCGATGAAGATTGCAGTTTTCACCATAGCTAATGTCAATTCCAAGCTTACTATCCTATTTACTAATTTTACTAGACTCAATTTATAAACTTTGTACACTGGTTTGAGGTCCAAACGTCTTTTCTAGAATTAGTTATGATTTTTCTAAGGACGACACAAAATACTCGTTTTAACATTAAATTATAACCAAGGTTTCTCTTAATTTTCTTTTACCCACAACAAGTTTTATTCCAATTTCAAGTTTCCTTATATGAAATTTAATCCCCCCCCCTCCAACATATAATTCACTTATTAATTCTATTATTAATATTACTTTGCTGATTACTATTATTATTATTCGCTACAAAAATATAAGTATTTCGCGAGAACAGACATTCAGGAAAACGGGGTGTTACATCTGTCTATATATTGGACTAGATTGCATAGAAGCTTGGGTAAATATAACACCTCCAGATCACTTATAATTTAATACGTTGGACAACCAGAAATTTTGATGAAAGAGAGGATGATACCTAGGATGTGTACAACGACAGTACAAACTAGTGTTGACTTTTCAGGTGAGTTTACCCGAGCATATGTCCTTAAAACTATATTTTTGTGAGTTGTTCTATAAATATGTTTATGCATTCATCCTATTTGTTATTTTCTATACTATAAGTATATTTGTGCATTCATGAAAATATCTTTCAAATGATGTATTTAAGGTGATTTTAAACTAATGATGATTCTAAAGCTAAAGATGCTGAAAGATGATTTTGAAACCAAGATTTACATCCTACATGTGATTTGAATCTCATGTGTAGGGCTTGTGTGGTGGTTCGCTAGCTCCTAGTTACAATGGAAGGGTATTCTGCACCTTCAAAACCACCCGAACGATATATTGTACCTTCATGGTAAGATGGAATTGGGGTGTGGGTTAGTTACATATGCATGCTTTATACATATAACTTACATTTTTATAAGGAAATGTTAATTTTAAAATAATTGATGTTTTATGAAAATGAAGTTGAGTAAGTTGATTTTTGGGAAAGTTCTCCTAAAACGATATCTATGATGCTTCGATGTTGCAAGTTGTATTTAAATCTAATGTTAGCTAAGATGATTTTGAGGAAAATTTCTCTTCAAACCATTTTGTGACACATGGGTGTTTTAAGAATGTTTTTGAGGGGTTTGACCAAGTAGGTGATCAACATCACCTAGTCTAAATGAGTCAACCCCGAGTATTCACACTAGGCATTTCCATTGCGTAACTTATTTTAACATGCACTCAAGTGACAACTATGGATGACTTATATAAAGCTGGAATTTTAGAAAGTCACAGATTGTGTGGTTTTCATTTAAACCTTGTAATGATATTTGGATTGTAACCATCTTGCTCCTTTGAAACAAGCTAAAGTATTTTTAAATTTCGATCGTATGATTTTCTACAAAAACTAAACTCTGAATTGATTTTTAAGTAAAACTCAATGGATTTTTAAAATGGCGCTTAGAGGCAAACTTAACTGCATTAAGGTATTTTAGGATCAAATTCCCGCGTGAGATGATTTCTAAACTTTGATAAATAAATGAGGGTTTAGAAATAATGTTTATATAATACTCTTAGCAAGAGGAGTTACAAAACCCATTCCCTATGAGTGTCCTCACACTCCTAAAGGAACACACGATGCTTGGTTGAAAAACTTCGATGTTTCAACTGAAGTTTTATGCCTTATGGTTGCATCAATAGTTTCGAACATTCGGAAGGGCAATAAAAATTATTTGGCGTATAACATGATAACTTATCCAGAGGAAATGTTCCAACGAAAAGCAATGATGGAACATTTCAAAGTGGTACGAGCATTACATAAGTTTAAAATGGAGAAAGGCCAAGATGTGAGCTCTCATCTTCTTAAAATGAAGAGTCATTTTGACAATTTGGATAGAATTGGTTGTCCCACGTCAAATGATTTTGTTACTGATATGATCCTCAACTCATTACCTAAGTCATACTATCCATTTATTATGAACATGAACTTGGAGGATTCATCTCAGAGTTGCATGAGATGCTTATAACTACTAAGACGATCATTCCCAGGAGAACCTATAGTGTGCTCACAATTAGGGAAGGAAACACCAAGAAACTCAAACACCTAAACTCCTAGACTATAACAAGAGTCGCTAAGGACAAAGTTAAGAAAATTTCCCAAATCCCAAAACCTAATAAGAATGAAGAGGATTCCAAGAACATTACAAGTCAAGAGTTTTCTTATTCTTAAATGTCACGCCGTTAGTCACTTGAATAGGAGTTGTCCTATTCTTATTGAATAGTTAAATATGAAGATGCTCAAGGAGAGCATTTCATGTTTCTATATGATAGAACATTTAATTTTCATCTAACATTTGAGTATTTCATACTAAGTGTAAGACTAACATTTGTAATATGTTACACGTGTTTAAGAAAAGTAATCAATTGAAAAACAAAGCAAGATTATTCTCCAAGTGAATGAAGAAGCAAGGGTTATAGACTAAATTTTTGGAGATTATAGTTTATGTTTTGAACAAAAAGACTTGTACTGCAAAACAATAATTATTTTGAACAATATTTATTTTAATTTAGTCAAACTAGGTAAATATGTTTCAGTTCTATGTTTAATGATTCAATTCACTTAGTTGTTTCAGAAACGATTTAATTCATATTCTCAAATGAATTATGCTATTTGGGGAACTAGTTCTCTTAATTGAGTAATGAAATGAATCTCAATGTATTTTTAAACAATAGTTCTAGATCTTGTAATCACCATTAGATTCAAATATGTTTTGAATCAAGGATTTTACTAGCATAGTCAACTAAGTCACGTAAACGTCAAACGGATATCCCAACTTCAAAAAATGTGGAATTTTGAGGGCCAATGAGGATGTTTCATTTGAAATATGCGTTTTTTGTGTATATGAGAAGTTAAGATCTTTTATCTAGTTGTAGAGAAAGAGAAAAAGGTTTGTTAAGAATGATACAAAGTGATGTATGTGGTCTTCTCAAAACCATGTCTGAATACGATGACAGATATAATAATCTTCACTAACGATTTAATCGTTATAGTTCTGTTTATGAAACATAGTTTATACTATCTTTGTTGAAAACATTTTTTTTCATCATTTGTGTGGTCCTTGTGGGATAAAAGTCACGTAACCACTTGGATTATCTTATCTGAACAAGGTGATTTCATAATTTATATGGTGTAAAGGTCACATAATCATTAGTCATTCGCAACTCCACATGTTTTTCAAATAAGAAAACTTATATAAGATTGTTTCAAAGTAAAGTTAAAGAAACAACCCAATTGGACTAATTAAGGCCTTCAAGATAATAAAAGAAGAAAATATCTAAGAAAGATTCATTTGATCGTCTTAGGAGTTGTGGGATTGTCTCACGACTTACTAAATATTGAACACTATAAGATAGTTTTGTTTCTAAGAGAATGAATTGAACCTTATTGGATATGGTTCACCCAATGATGAGTAATAGTACACCTTTTATCATTATACTTTATACCTTACTTACTGTCATATGAAAGTAGAGTAAACAGCTTATAATACTTCATATGAAAAGGTTCCATATTTATCTTAGTTGAAGGTGTGATGTTGTGAAGCTTATGTATGACAAGAAGCTTCAAGGTCTACTAACTATATATTTGTATGATATCCTAAAGACTATTTAGGATACCAATTCTACAATCCCGCTAACAATAAAAAAAATTATTATCCAAAAAATCTAAGTTCTTATAAAGCAACTTTCTAATAAGCAAGATAAATGGGAGGTTTGTGGAACTTGAAGGAGATCAAGAGCCACCACCTAATGCATCGTTGTGGAACAAAAGGTTGTTGAATGTGACATCCCAAAAATTTATGCCTAGAACTGTAAACAACCAATTCACCGCGAACCTCTTTGTAACCTGACCTTTTGAGATTTAATACAAAATTTGGAAAATATATGTTGTCATTACAATTAAAATAAGATACGAAATGAAATCTTACTTCCTATAATGGAAAATATCAAGCACAAACTGAAACCCTAGTTAATAATTCTGAAAACTCAAAATAAGTATTCAGCGTTGATGAACAAAAACAAACACTCTAACCTTGTAGTACATGTTCCCATGATTCCGGAAGTATAATGAACATTCAAAACAAAGCTCTTATGCAAAAGATACGGGTGTTATAAGAAAACAATGCAGTATAACACTGGTTTTCTTTAACTATATATACCGTTTCAATCCGTTGAGGCACTTGCACACCTCAGATGGAAATTCCGAGAACGCTTTGGGACTCCGGCTATAGTCTATTATTTGATCCCAAACTCAAAATATTTTTAGTAAAAATATTTATAAAAGTCGCAAAATCGGATGTTTTGGATAAACGAACGCATATATTTAAACGCAATTTCCCGGAGTTCTACAACTCGAAAAATTAATCCGTTTGGGTTTCTGAAATCGGTGCACTCGGCTTGACAATTATCCGCTCTCAAAAAAATATTAGACGTCGGGATATTGGCACACGAATTTACGAAAATTGGGAGAATATTATGACATCACTATTGTGACATCACTATTATGACATCACCTCCACCACCATCATCTCACCCCCCCCCCCCCAACCCACATGAGACAATAAATAAGAGGCTTTGCATCTCATTTTTCTTCACCAATTCACCAAAGCTTCTAGCTCTTTCTTTCTCTCTCCCTTTACTCTCTTTTTTTTTTTTTGCCAAGAACACCACCACCGCCACCACTCCACCGTTGTTGGGCACCATTTTGCCGCTTAAGACCATGTTGTTTTGTGGTGTTAGTTCAAGTCCAAACCCTAGTCGAAGCTCGTTGGTGTTCTTTCACGGTGCTTCTTAGATGCGATTATTCTCAAATCTGAACCGAATTCACGCTTCAAAAATGAGTGTTACGGCCCCCTTTTTCTATGCTTTTATATATTTTGCGGGAGAATATATGTGCAAAAATATTTATTAATGATAAATATTTACCGATTTCATGTCTAGTTTTAAAAATATTATTATAGCTTTGTAAATGTTGCCGTTAAGTAACACATATTTTGTTAGAAACTAGTTATGAACTAGATGTTGATATATTATAGTTGTTTTTAAAGTAATACAACTAGATGAAATAATACATGAATTTACTACCAAGAACTTATCATTTTATGTGAAGCATAAACTTATGATTTCGTGTGAAAATATTATGAAAAGTTATAACCTTTGTAGTATTATAACACCTACAAGAATTTACCAACTATTTAAGCGAGTATTATACACGTGTACGTATATACTTATCAACATACTCGACTTTTATAGCAAAAACTCTCATCGTGCCTAGTGATTTATTCATGTATAAGTTTGGGTTGAGAATTATCTATCTTGCATTTATCAATGGCTTTTATAGTGAGACACTATTCATGACCTAAGTAGAAATACTTAGAACCCACATTACTATAACCGTTAATCATCGGAGCGAGAAACATATGTATAGATTTATACGGGTTGACACCCCCACCTACGGTTGCTAGCTACAACCTCGACGGAAAATCGAAGTAGCTGATAATTATCTTTTTCATTACTACGACGTCCATGAAGCATTGTAGGGGGTACATTCTAATCGGATAGCTCGGTTATATGACTCACTATAAACATTGATGGCTTCTCAAAAACTCACACATTGTTTATAAGTACCTTATTACTTATAATTTTTAAAAAGTTCTTTACAAACTCAAACATTGTTTATAAGTATGGTATTACTTAAGTTTTCTTCAAATTCTTTACAAACTTATTTATAAGTATGGTTTTACTTATGGATTTTCAAAGGTTCTTTACAAACATCATTTGTAAGTATGGATTTACTTACAAAGAAAATACTTTTAGTTGTTTTTAAAAGTATCACTGCTATGTTTAGCAGAAAACCTGTAACTCTTACCGACCTTGTGTTGACCCTCAAAACTACATGTATTCTTGAGAAATCAGTAAGACCTTCAGAAGATAGAAATGTTCATGGATTTTAAGCAAACTTGTTTATTAGTTTTTGTTATATTTGCCTAACTGTTAAGGCATTTCATGTACTGTACTATTATTACCTGTAAGAACCATGTGTTCAAACTTCAAGATGACATACAACTATCCTTTTGTTAACCGTTGTACTTGTGTTGTATATTCAATTGCTTGCGATCCATGAACTAAGTCACACAGCCCGGTGTATTCTGCTGCCTCCGCCGGGGTGTGAAAGAATGGTATCAGAGCTAAATTAGCTATAGAGAACTTGTATCCTCGAAAGAGGAATACAACTATAGCAACAGGCTTCTAATAAAAGTATTATTATTAATTACACTACTTCTCGACTACTTACGGGAGAGGTGTCTACTTTGAACTATCGCTTGGGTTGCTGGATTCAGAACAGCTTTAATGCCAAAATGATCCTACCACCGGTACTTCTTATCTGGCCAAACCTTGTTTGATAGCCTTGAGGTAAAAACAAAAACTAATAATACTGCAAACCCCACCAAGAATATATGTAATAGTTATATATATATATATATATATATCTATATATATATATATATATATATATATATATATATATATATATATATATATATATATACTCTGACCCGTGACGAGAACAATTAATAAAATTCTAACATATCTTCAACTAAAACTACAAAACCATCCCTTTAGGTCAAATACCTCGACGAAGATAATATTGTACATAATCCATACCACAAATAAACATGAAATGCGCACCTACGTTATTTATGGTGGGGCCAGTGAACAACCAACTTTGATCAAGGTGTTTGACAGACTACAATGGTTGAGAGTTTTAGAGATTGAAGAATGTTCTCAATATTATCTGTAGATAAGTAGTACCTTAGAAACCCTATACATTTTTATAACCCTTATACAATTAAAAATTCATTACTAACACATTTAAAATTTCCCAAGTCTTTGATATAGGATTTCGGGAACAAATTACACTAATACACTATCATAAGATACAACTTGTACATACTCATTTAGAACTAAATAGTGTAAAACGGCTTAACGTTTCTATTCCAAACGTATTAAGAAAATTCATCCACGAAGGAGTTCATGAGTCTGTCAACCAACTCCCCGAGTGAACGCAAGAGTAGTACCACCAGTAAACCCAAATACTGGAGAAACTCCAACTAGACCCGTTGTAACCCCACCATTCCAAATGCATTCCACCCAAGTGCAGACCCTGTTGGTACAAGGATTTGCCACAGCCTTAGCTACATACGAGGCTGCCTGGAACGAATATTCTGGGAACAGTGGAAATGGTGGTAGTGTTCCGGTTGCTAACCTAAACAATTCCAAACCCTGTTCATATAAGGATTTCATAGCCTGCAAACCACGAAACTTCTTCGGCACTGAAGGAGTTGTCGGTCTATCCTGCTGGGTAGAAAAGATGGAAGTAGTGTTTCGCATCAGCTCTTGTCCTGATGACGGTCAAGTCAAATATACTACTTGTACCCTGATGGATTCCGCCCTGACCTGGTGGAATGATCATGTCAAGTCCATGGGAATCGACGCAGCATATGACATGAGCTGGGCATCTTTCAAACGGATAATGATAGAAGAATATTGCCCCCGAAAAGAAATCCAGACTCTGGAGCAAGAGCTCTGGAATCTTACCGTGAAAGGATCGGAGGTGACTGCCTACACCTCTCGATTAACGATCTTGCAGACCTCTGTCCGGGGATGGTAAACCCGAAATATAAGAAGACAGAAAGGTACATTTGGGGATTAGCCCCACCTGTTCAAGGTCTGGTTACTGCATCCAGACCCACCACCGTTGATAGTGCTAAGCAATTGGCCTATCAATTGACTGAACAATGTATCCGTCAGGGTACCATGGTCCAACAAATGGAGAAGAATCAGACCGGGAGTATGAAGCGAAGTTCCACGGGAAATCAAAAGGGAACTCCAAGCATCACAAACCCGAGTCAGAACCAGTGACTGTTTATGCCGTAATTACAAACACTCCCACCTCATCCAAGCCTTACTCTGGAAAACTACCCCATTATACCAAGTGCAATTTCCATAATGTCGAAAATTTCATGTTTTGTGACAACTGTAACTTGAAAGGTCATACCTCAAAGTTCTATAGAAAGGACCCAACCACTACAACCACAACCCCTGCTACAGGAGGAAGCCGCAACTGCTACGAATGCAATCAACCAGGGCATTGTAAGAGGGACTATCCGAAACTGAACAATAAGGGAAGAGCCTTCGTGATTGGAACTGGAGATGCTCGCCAGGAACCAATTATGGTTACTCGTACATTTCCTATTAACAATATTATGCTTCTGTATTAGTTGATACTGGTACAGATATAAGCTTTATTTATCATACATTTAGAAGTATGATAACTCATAAATCATGCAAACTTAAGACGGTAAAAGTAAGCAAACGGCCAAATTGAAAGCACTTTAGAAATACTCACCAATTGCCTTCTCACCATGAATAACCACTTCTTTCACGTTAACCTAATACATATAATCGTTGGAAGTTTCGATGTGATCATCGGAATGGATTGGTTATCGTCCCATCAAGCAGAAGTGTTATGTTACGAAATAATTTCAGGACGAAATTCCTTTAACGGGGAGGTAATGTGACATCCCAAAAATTTATGCCTAGAACTGTAAACAACCAATTCACAGCGAACCTCTTTGTAACCTTACCTTTTGAGCTTTAATACAAAATTTGGAAAATATATGTTGTCATTACAATTAAAATAAGATACGAAATGAAATCTTACTTCCTATAATGCAAAATATCAAGCACAAACTGAAACCCTAGTTAATAAGTCTAAAAACAAAATAAGTATTAAGCGTTGATGAACAAAAACAAACACTCTAACCTTGTAGTACATGTTCCCCTGATTCCGGAAGTATAATGAACATTCAAAACAAAGCTCGTATGCAAAACATATGGGTGTTATAAGAAAACAATATAGTATAACGCTGGTTTTCTTTAACTACATATACCGTTTTCTTTAACTACATATACCGTTTCGATCCGTTGAGGCACTTGCACACCTCAGCTGGAAATTCCGAGAACGCTTTGGGACTCCGGCTATAGTCTATTATTTGATCCCAAACTCGAAATATCTTTTAGTAAAAATATTTATAAAAGTCAAAAAATTGGATGTTTCGGATAAACGAACGCATATATTTAAAAGCAATTTCCCGGAATTCTACAACTCAAAAAAATAATCCGCTTGGGTTTCTGAAATCGGTGCACTCGGTTCGACAATTATCCGCTCTCGAAAAAAATATTAGACGTCGGGATCTTGGCTCACGAATTTAGGAAAATTAGAAGATTATTATGACATCACTATTGTGACATCACCTCCACCACCATCATCTCACCACCCCCCCCCCCCCTTCCATAAGACTATAAATAAGAGGCTTTGCATCCCATTTTTCTTCACCAGTTAACCAAAGCTTCTAGCTCTTTCTTCATCTCTCCCTTTGCTCTCTTTTTTTTTTGCCAAGAACACCACGGCACCACTTAACCGCCGTTGGGCACAATTTTGCCGCTTAAGACCTTGTTGTTTTGTGGTGTTACGGCCCCCTTTTTCTATGCTTTTACATATTTCGGGGGAGAATACATGTACAAAAATATTTATTAATGATAAATACTTACCGATTTCATGTCGTTAAGTAACACATATTTTGTCAGAAACTAGCTATGAACTAGAAGTTGATATATTATAGTTGTTTTTAAAGTAATACAACTAGATGAAATAATACATCAATATACTACCAAGAACTTATCATTTTATGTGAAGGATAAACTTATGATTTCGTGTGAAAATATTATGAAAAGTTACCACCTTTGTAGTATTATAACACCTACAAGAATTTACCAACTATTTAAGCGAGTATTATACATGTGTATGTATACACTTATCAACATACTCGACTTTTATAGCAAAAACTCTCATCGTGCCTAGCGATTTATTCATGTATAAGTTTAGGTTGAGAATGATCTATCTTTCATTTATCAATGGCTTTTATAGTGAGACACTATTCATGACCTAAGTAGAAATACTTAGAACCCGCATTACTATAACCGTTAATCATCGGAGCGAGATACATATGTATAGATTTATACGGGTTGACATCCCCATCTACGGTTGCTAGCTACAACCTCAACGGAAAATCGAAGTAGGTGATACTTATCTTTTTCATTACTACGACGTCCATGAAGCGTTATAGGGGGTACATTCTAGTCGGATAGATCGGTTATAGGACTCAATATAAACATTGATGGCTTCTCAAAAACTCACCATTGTTTATAAGGACGTTATTACTTATGGTTTTTAAAAAGTTCTTTACAAACTCACACATTGTTTATAAGTATGGTATTACTTAAGTTTTCTTCAAATTCTTTACAAACTTATTTATAAGTAAGGTTTTACTTATGGTTTTTCAAAGGTTCTTTACAAACATCATTTGTAAGTATGGATTTAGTTACAAAGAAAATACTTTTAGCTGTTTTTAAAAAGTATCACTGCTATGTTTAGCTGAAAACCTGTAACTCTCACCAACCTTGTGTTGACCCTCAAAACTACATGTATTCTCGGGAAATCACTAAGCCCTTCAGAAGATGGAAATGATCTTTATCCTTATAATTTTCGAAATATATATTAGATAAATAAGGTTTTGGATTTAAAGATAAAAGGTTTATCCAGTTTGAATTCAAATAAGGCTTATCTGTAAGACTTGTCTACTAAACCCTTAAGGCTATAAATAGGAAGCCCCAGTACCCCCTAAAGGCCATGAAATTTTAAGGGTTTCTCTCCCTCTCTCTGGTTTTTCTTGTTGCTTGCTTTGGGTGTGAACCATATGAGGCACGACGCTTGTGGTGCTCGCTTCCAAAAGATCAACAAAGATTAGTAATTTCTGAATTATTCTTTTAGTATAAATCGAAATACCTTTAGGGTTTTAGTTATAGTTTCAAATAGAGAAAACATAGATCCTTTAGGTTGCATGTGAAATTAAGATTTTAAGTTTATCTATTTGCCTATTTCCCATCAGTGGTATCAGAGCTATTTGGCTTGTTTTCTTTTGAATTTGCTATAATTGTTAAATATTTTTGGATTAGGGTTAATAGAAATTAAACCCTAATGGCCTTAATTTCGATTTTTGGGCTAGGGTTTCAGAAACCCTAGCCTCTCCCCTTTATTTTCGATTTTCACTAGGCTTCTTAGGGTTTTTATTTTTGGTAATTATCATTAATTAATAAATGGAAAACCCTATACCCTTTTGTGTTTTTCAAAATTAGTGGGTAAAGGATAGGATTAAATTAATTTGATTAATTTGTTGATCGTTGTCTGATTTAATTTATTTAATTAATTGTTAATTAAAAGATAAATATTAAATCAATTCAGGTTTAAATTTAAATTTAAGTTAAAATATTTAATTCGAAAATTTAAATAGATAAACCAAAATATTTTAAAAGGTTTAAAATACATCTTACATATATTATTATTAAAAGTTGATATTTATATGTATAAGAACTGATCAGTCAAATCGCTAGTATGTCTCATTCACAAAGCTGATCTATAAGGGGGTATAAGGAAACTGTCTATAAAATGGCGGTTAAATGGGTGTCCACTCTCACCCACTGCTCCCTTGATTATTGGAGGGTCATTAGCAGAACGGATTTAATAGGACAACTTAATCTCATTAAAAGTATAATGCCATCAAAGAAAGTACTAGAACCGTTTTATAAAATTCCCAAATCAAGTTACTTTAGGAAAAATGTGAAAGATATCCTAATCCATGAAATTGCACATTACACTTTATAAGACATTAGTGGAGCGTGTGTGGTTTACCAACACACCAATAGGGGCTCATAAAGAGTGGTAATGGGTATCTCATAAATTATCATTGTTGATGGAGCTTGTGTGGTTGTTAGGAATTAATTTTAGTTTGGTTTAATCTTTTATTTATTAGGACTAAAATTGTAAAAGAACAAGTTATAAGGTTTTTATTGAAATTCAGTGGGAACCGAACAACCATAGGTTGTTCGGTTTTGGTCCTTGGTCGACACCTTTTTTGGGCTAGTTGATCGGTCCATGGGCCTAGGTTGCTAGGGTTTTAGGATTAGGGTATTTAAGGCTAAAAGTGCCTCTATTAGCTAAGTTGGTTGTCCTCGAAAATAGTGCTAAGTAGAGAGAGAAATCTTTTAGTGTTCTTGGCAACCATCAAACTTATGTACTAGTCTTGGATTAATCAAGAGTGCATTGAAGTTTAAATCTCCTTGTTCTTATTGTTATTTGATTGGATTGATATCATTGTGATCTAGAGAGTATTGTGGACCTACAATGGTTAACCGGCACATCAATTTGAGATGATAAACAATATTGAGGTTACCAAGCACATTTACATGGTTATTCACATCTTGTTTGTGATCCTCGGCATCCCAGTCATAAATGGAAAAGCATAATCCGAGATTAAACATGTCATTGAATAGTTTCAATGAATCTTACAGATCTAGGAGTTTCATAGAAGCTGAAATTGATAAGAGTATATCTACCTTAATGACCATTATGTTGTGATTACGGCATCCCTCTTCACATAGTTGGGGTATTTTGGGTCCTAGCCTTATTAAATAATAATTGGGTAATTATTTAAAAGGATTAAAATTAAACTAATAAATTATGATTTTATAGATGTCTGAAACCAGTGTCAACTCACCTACTCCTCCTGCAACACCCATTTCTGAGAGCTTCAGAAAGTATCTGTTAAATATGGAAAGGCTGACTGACCTTAACTATTTGGAATGGCTTCGTAAATGGAGACTGGTTCTTGGTTTTGCTGGCAAGCCATATCTGATTGAGTATCCACTCCCCATTCCACCGAAGCATGGCATCACACATTAGCTTGTGGTGAACATGACTTCTTGATGAATCCAAAGAAGTTCGTAGCCTCATGATAATTGACCATTGACCCTGAGTTCCGAAGGGATTTCGAATTCCTGGGGCCATATGAGTTAGCACGACCGGTTGAGGAAAGGTTCCCAGAACCGGTTGAAAAGGAACGAACTAGGATCTTCAAGGAGCTTGAAGTGTGCAAGCTAGTAAAAGAAGTAGCGTCAGTCCGCATGTTCTCATGATTGAGGGACACATAGGTGAATTTTATAAACTTGGTCACCCTATCAATCAGGAGTTGAGCATTAACTCGACTCACTGACTAGCCAGTACGATATGTTCATCCAAATGTACAACAAAGCGAACCAGGACAAGACTATCATGGAAATGCATTCGATGTTGACTCTGTACGAGTCGTTCATAGAGAAACATAATTCCACTGATTCTGTTACTTCAGGATTGAGTCCGGAAATGAGACACGTCTAGAAACAATCCAGATCGTCTGAACCGGTTCTAAAGCCGAATCATTTGGTAACTCAGATATATCTAAAACTCAAAACTTCTAATCCTTAATTCCCTGATACAGGATGTGATTGTCACATTTTCTTTGTATGTAGGGACTCGGTAAGATGCAGGGCATTGATGCATAGGAGCACATTCGGATTGGATCACAGGCTCGTGTAGTTTTGAAGTTTAATCAAATATTTTAATCTTGTTGTTAGCTTATTAGATGCGTATGACACTGTTATCATATAGTACATTGTTTGAGGATAATTTTGATTTAATAAAATGTTGATTTTCCTTTTCAAAACATGGTTGTTTAAATTATCCTTAAAATATTGTATGAGTGTGTTAATTGCATGGATGGTAATAACTTGAATGTTGGTACATCCAAAATGTATTGGATCTATATATTGTATTCTTTATAATTGTTAAAGTAAGCTTTCATAAGAATCGCTTCAACCAAATGTCCACATAGACCAGACTTTGGAATCATTTGACTTGGAGTCACATGATGAAGTGAATTCATAATAAAATTAATTGTTGCAAGAAATGTATCTAAAGATCAAATGGACATGATTTTGGAATCATTTGACTTAGAGTCAAATGATGAATACATATCTTGAACAAATTAATAAAGTCATAAATTTACATGGAGATGTAAAAGACGTTAAGATTATGAGCAATGGACACATTAGTGAATTGCTTGAATCTACAAATAAAACACAATTAGTTATACTTCATAATATTTGCCAATCAGTATGACAAATATGACTTCGCTTATTAGAGTAAGCGTTTGATTGAAACCTTGAATAGTTCAAGGACTTCAAAGGAAGTATAAAGATCAACATAGTCTGACTGAAAAACATAAAATGAGAAAAAGTTTCATAGTTCATCCTCCTACAAGAACATTAATGGTTATAATGTGTCTCAGGGAAGAAGATCAAGCATTGGTCGAATCAGTTCGATCCTCGATGTATTAGATACATTAGTTTTTGTAAATTAGATATTCAACCGGTCAGACCATGAAAGTATTCTCCGACCACATCTTAGACTAAGTAGGTTATGTAGATACCTTCTAAAATGTAAAGCGGGGTTCGTCCCACTTGTACATGGGGGTCCAGGGTCATGTAGCGTTCGTCCGAACCTCATGACTGGCCTGAACCGGATCAACAGTGTTGTTTCATTGGCCATCCTGCAAGTACTTATGAAAGAAGAGCCCTTTTAGAAAGGATTCACATTCTAAGGAAACAGTGGGAGCAATAGTAATCCTGAAGATTTCAAGGATCTGACAAGTGAAAGAACCTCTAGTCATTACTGGGACTTGACCAGGGATCAGATTCCTGTTAAACCTGACATACCCTTCTCTTTGTGGACCAATAGTATCATCATAAGGTGTTATGATCTGGGTGACATACCGATTAGTGATAAAACACTAAAGTTGGCGCGGATAAGCAATCCTACTACTTGGAAGCATTGGTGAGCCTGGTTGCTGCCAAAATAAGAGAACCTAAGGGTGAAACTCAATCGATGTGATAATTTGTTTGATGTTACACCTAGCCTAAGAACCAGTGGCAGTAATTGAATCATCCAACGAAGACAACATAGATAGAAATGTACCTGTATTTTGAGCAAGAATGGTTGAGTGAGGCGATACTCAAAGTCATGAGATTGATTTTGAGAGAAACGCTCTCAACAGAACTGAAATAAATCTAAAGGAATATCATCTATTGTAACTGCACTTCGTGGGTCACAGCAAGATTGGATGATCTGAACCGCTTTCCTTAAATGGCAAACACAAAGGTTGTGTGTAAACGCAATAGAAGGGATTTAAAACATGCAGATATATCCAAACAGAAAAAGGTACATGGCCCCAAGATTCATCTTACGGGGACCTTGAAAGGAAGGATATTCGAATTCTCAAAACGTGCCAAATGTTTGGATTTTGTGAATAGCCTGAAAGAATCCTATGATTATGTCAAAAGGTTTGGATTTTGGAATCTAAAAATATGCCAAATGGTTTGGATTTTATGATAGTCTAAAAGAGTCTTATAACCGTGTCAAATCCAGTAGGAGTGTCATTGTGATCTGTCTATCAATGTATGCCAGTTACATACCATTTCTAGGAAACGTCTCTTATCATTGCAAAGTGTGATGAGTTGGCATTAAGAGACGATTCGCTGTGAAAAGTCTAGAAAAGATACAACATACTTAGGTGGTCACAAGCATCTATCAGATAGATGACATCATCAGTATAGACACTGCCAATGTAAGTGTGATCTTGATGAGATTCAAGATGCATGACTTCAAGAAAGGAGTTTCTTGTCATTATAGAGTGTAATCAATTGGCATGATCTAAAAGAAATACGACGTAATCACGTTGTTTCCAACATCTATCAGATAGATGAAATCGTCAGTATAGACCTAGCCATTATGAGTATGATCTTGATAAGACTCCAGATGCATGAAAGAAAGAGTCTTCAAAAGGAAATAGTTTTTGAAAGTCATGAAACAAGGATAATGAGTAATCCATAGGTTCTGAAAAGGTTCAGAATAGAACAGATCAGATTCCATGAGCTTCTGCAAATTGGACCGATCATAGGTGTCATGGACTTATCCTGATGACTTGATGCTTAAAGCATAGAAAGTTGGATGCAGGATACAACATGGCTAGGAATACTGGATGAATTATTTGAGCACACGTGAGAAAATCATTGAGAAATGATTGGGGAGAATGTAATAATAATTTGAAAGGAATTTCAAATCTGTAATTATTAACATCATAATATGGTGCTAAAGGACTTCATGGTTAAAGAGTTTCGTTGGTATTCTTGTTGGAATTTTAAGGAATTCACAAGTTGGTGATTTTCCTTGTATCCCACATTGGTGGGGGAGAGAAAGTTTTGTGGGTTTATAACCCCATTCCTTTACTAAGCTTTCAAAGGCTTTAGTGGGTTAAGGGATGGGCTAAGCCCACACGCGCACCGAGCCGGGCCGTGCACGCGAGATGGTGCGATTAGGCGCACTTTGCACTTCGTACGACGCATCGGTCGCTGGGAGCTGAGGAGCTTTTATTTTTAACGAGGATCGGGTCCGCGCCGCGGAGGGTAGCGGACCGCGCCGCACTATGTGGCTGGTTCGAAAATTGGATAATGAGGTACGCGCGTCGCGTAGGGGAACGGACCGCGCCGCGCGCCTTAGCAGACTCGAAAAACGGGATAAAGTCTATCAGATCCGATTTTGGATTAGATTTTATCCAGAATTTGAATCTTTTTCAAATTCAAATCAGTTGTTCTCTGATAATTTCGGACCCCTATAAATAGGGTCTCATTCATTCACACCTCAATTTTCTGCTCTCCCTCTCTCTCTGTGATTTCTCTCTCTGTGGTTTCCGAGTATTCGCTTTGCGTTTATCTGTTCTTCCACGGCTTTTGGAACGAACGATATTCTGCATTAAATCCTGGGGTTTTACGCTAAAATCTTACAGCCGACGAGCGCCGTAAAAACCTATAAGGACAGGAGTCAATCCGTGCAGTCTCAAGGACACTAATCAACGATCTTCTGGTTGGTTTTAATATTTTGTCTCGTTTTTATTTCGTCCGATAACGGGACAGTCTCCTTCTACCTTTCTATAATTAGATCTGGTCGCGTAGGATCAAATATGATTTCTGGAAGAAATTGGGTAATATAATAATAACTGAATTTATTATTAGCGACTAATCGGTACATAATTCTCAATATTATTTATCGATCCGTCTGCTTTGGGTTTTTCCATTATTCGGAATTAGTTTGCGATACTAATTTCCGGATTGTTTGTCTGAAATACAACAATCTTAAAGGTTTTTTATGTTTGATTTGTGTTTAAATATTCAGACAAATGGCTACTGAATTGCCTTCAATGAACCTCAACATGATGAACCAAGAATTTGTCAAACTCGACCGCTTCGATGGACAGAACTACTCTCGATGGGCTGATAAGGTCAAGTTTTTGCTAGCTATGCTTAAACTTGGTTATCTCCTAGATCCTGAGTTGCCGCCGATTCCTGCTAATCCGGTTCCTGAGGCTGGAAAGCAGCTAGATCTGAAAGCAATTTCTGATCTGGAAAAGCAAAGGGATCTGCACAGAGAGTCCGAGCAACTATGTCTTGGCCTATCAAGAACTCCCTCTCTGACCGCCTCTATGATCTGTATGCGCCGATCACAGATCCGAGAGAACTTTGGAAAGCTTTGGAACTCAAGTACAAGGCACATGAAGAAGGTACTAACAAGTAACTTGTGTCAAAGTACCTCGAGTACCAAATGATGGATGACAGATCTATTATGGAGCAAGTGCATGAGCTCTAGGTCTTAGTCCACAAGTTGACCACTCTTTCCATTGCTCTACCGGAGCTTTTCCAAGTAGGTGCAATTATTGTGAAATTGCCACCTTCCTGGAGAGATTTCTCCAAGAGGATGATGCACAAATCTGAGGACTACTCTTTGGATGATCTGTTGAAACACCTCCGTATAGAGGAGGAAACTCGCAACAGGGACAAACAAAATATAGTCGGATCGAGTGTGAATCACGTGTCTGGTGGGGGTTCTGGCCAAAAGGGCAAACTTGGGTCTAAGAACAAGAAAGGCTTTGGTCCCAAGAAGAAGGATTTCAAGCCCAACCGTCAGCATCATAACAACAACCAACCCAAGAAGACCGGAAAGTGCCACGTCTACGGAGAGACCGGGCACTATGCAAGGGAATGCCCCCAACGAAAATCTGGTCCTTCTAATGGTTCCGCAAATGCTGTTGAGAAACTTACCCACCTTGTGGCGAACGTGGGTCTCGGAGGGGTCACCATGATTTCCTCTCTCACACTGGCAATGGCGGCCCGAGGTTGGTTCTTGGATTCTAGAGCCACAGTGCATGTTTGTGGAAGCGAGTCAAACTTCCGCACTTATGGTCCCGTGTCTGAGGGGACTGTAGTGGTTTGCACTGATGGACATCGAGTACGAGTTCGCGGCATAGGTACAGTGGTGTTGAAATTCCGCAACGGTTGTAGAGTCACCCTCCAGGATGTGTTGCATGTTCCTGGAATCTCGAAGGGACTCGTATCAGCTGATAAGTTTGACAATAATGGGTACAAGCTAGTGGTTGAAAATGGACGCGTGGAATTCACAAGGAATGACCTCTTCGTTGGTCAAGCCATCAACACGCGTGGAATGTATCGGCTTGACTTGGTCGAAGGAGCTGCTGATCGCAAAGGATCGGGTCCTGATGTGTCTGTGTTAGATTTTGATTTCAGTGATGGTGTTAGTGATAGTGGTAGTGATAGTAGCAGTACTGCTAGTGATAGTAGTGGTACTGGTGGTGACGATGTAACTAGTTTTGAAATGAATGAAGTTAATTTTTCTGCTTATATCGCTTGTTCAATTTCTTTATGGCACAAACGTTTAGCACAAACAAATTTAAAAAAAAAACATTGAAAAGATGCAGTCTAAAGAAATGTTAAAATTAGATAATAAAGAATTTGAAAAATGCGAAACTTGTGTAAAATTGAAGTTTACAAAGAAACCTTTTCCAAGCGTTAAACGTGATACATCATTACTAGAACTTATCCACTCTGACATCTATGAACTAACTGGAATTCTCACGCGAGGAGGCAAGAGATATTTCATAACGTTCTGTGATGACTCGAGCCGTTATCTACATGTTTATTTGTTGCGAACAAAGGACGAAGCCTTTGACACATTTAAACTGTATAAGGCCGAGGTCGAAAATCAACATGAGAATCACATAAAGATCCTTCGCTCGGACAGAGATGGAGAATACTTTAATCGTGACTTTATACCTTCTGCAAAGAGAAAGGAATCAAACACAAAAGAACTTCACCGTTCACTCCCCAACAGAATGGTTTGGCTGAGAGAAAGAACCGAACCTTAGTCGAAATGGTCAACTGTATGTTGAACCAATCCGGTTTGCCACATAATCTGTAGGGGAAGCGTTATTGACCGCTTGCTATGTACACAACAGGATCACTAGTCGTGTGATTCCTGTGAGTTCCTATGAGCTATTAAAGGGCTAGAAACGAAAATAATATAGGAGATGATTTTTTCTCTTATTTGGTCGAAGGGTCATAACTACCTATAAAGCAAGATAAGTTGCTAAAGGCTACAGGCAAAGAGAAGGGGTCGATTATTTCGATACTTATGCCCCAATTGCTAGAATCGGTTCTATTAGAACTCTCGTAGCAAATGGATGTGAAGACAGCCTTCCTAAATGGTTATCTCAAGGAGGAGATCTATTTGAAACAACGGAAGGGTTTGTGATACCCGGACAAGAAAATAAACTGTGTAGACTTACAAATCCTTGTACGGGTTGAAACAGGCTCCCAAACAGTGGCATGAGAGGTTAGATACCACTGAGACTGCGTTCGGATTTCAGCACAATAGTGCTGACAGGTGTGTTTATTCTAAATGCAATGTCGAATACACAGTTATCATATGACTATATGTTGATGATATGTTGATCATCGGCACTCACCTTGAAGGTATTCTTGAGACGAAGAAATACCTATCCTCGAACTTTAAGATGAAAGATCTAGGAGAAGTAGATGTCATTCTTGGTGTAAGACCCGTATCCTGATTATAACATATACTTAAAATAAGAGTGTTAGGAATTATATGATTTTTGGTAGTTATAAAGCTAAGAAAAACTGAAGTTACAATTACATATGAAAATCAGCATTTTGTGTCGTTTTTAGAAAAATCATAATTAATTCTAGGAAAATCATTTGGACCTCAAACCAGTGCACAATGTTTACAAATTGAGTCTAGTACAATTACCAAAAATAATAGTAAGCTTGAAAATGATATTATCAAATAAAATAGTGAATTTCATGGGTTTAATGGAATGTCGTATAAATACGTAAAATACATCCTTGGAAAGGTATTGAAATAAATTTATGGAATATCAAATAAAATAGTGAATTTCATGGGTTTAAAGTCGGCTAAACCAGTCTTGAACAGACTGATTCTAGAAGGTATTAATTTCAACAAAGTTATATTATTAAAATCTTTTGTCAAAAGTGTCATGCCATTTTTTATTCAAGAATTCAAGTATAAATAACCCTCAAAACATCTCATAAACCACACAACTAAATCTCAATCCAATATATAGAGGTTTCTAAGCACTAGAGTGTAAGCAAGTGAGCGGAAGGAAGCTCAAAAGCCTAACGAAGGAGTTATAGATTCCGACGACTAGTCATAAGGTAACTACAAACTTTTCTATAGCTTAATTAGGTATTGTAAAATAGTTTTTGTTAAGAAGTAGAATATTTAATAAGTATAACATATGTTATATTATACTCATTTCTAACAATAGTAAACAAAAACCTTAAAATGTCGTTATTATAACAATTCGTAATTTCCGAAAATAATACCGATTGATTTACTTACGAGGACGGTGACTAGGCCGATTACTTGGGATCTGGTTGTTGGATTTTCCGAAAGGCTAAAATGCTGAAAGGATCCTGCCACCCCATCTAATCTTCTACCTGGCCGTTCTTTACTTGATAAATCATGGAGTATCATATTGGAATTATTGAAGGGTTTAATGATGCGACTATAATATAGTTAAGGATTAAGAAATGGTAGATTTCTTATTATGTTAACAGTTAAAGTTGAAGGAAATACAAAGACGAGAAAGATAAACGATATAGTCAACTATAATCAGGTGAGTCTTCTCACCATACTATAGGTGATATTGCATGCGTAGGAAGGAAGATATGTTAGACTAAGGCGATCTTACATGTTATGGTAATTGTATGAATTATTGCTATGATAATGATTGTTTGTGGATGGAACGGGATAGCCCGCGAGCCAATAGGCAGAACGGGAATAGCCTGGGAGTCATTAGACGGAACGGGAGAAGCCTGCGAGCGATAAGATAGAACGGGAACTGCCCGTGAGTCTTCAGCGGAACAGGGATAGCCCGCGAGTCTCACAGACATATGAATGGTTATGATGTGTTGTATGTTATGTGATGGATCGTATGGTATTTTGAGGAACTCACTAAGCTCCGTGCTTACCCTTTCCCTATATAAACTATTGTTCCAGGTACATCAGGTACCATGGATGGCAAGGCGTGACGTGTATACACTGTGCTGCTTCATTCGAGGACTATTTTTGAATTAATATTCCGCTATATTGTGTTTTCGTTAACTGCTGTTAATCCTGGGGTGTTTTCATTAAAACTATAAGTAATGAAATTTTATGAAAATTAATTAAGTGGCTTTTCTTATATTGAAGTGTTCGTTTAAAAACTTTTAAATTTACTCAAAAATTTTGGGATGTTACAAGTTGGTATCAGAGCACAGCTTGAGAGAATCAGGCTCACTTAGTGAGTTTTGGACTCAAGTTGAGGCTTAAGAGTTTTCTTAAAACATTTTTACGAAAGAAAGATGTTTTATGAATGGTGAAATGAAGACACAGTGTGTACTGCCAGCCGACGCCAGTATGAGAAAAGGGTTAAGTATTTAATATTGTGGATGTTAAAAAAAATATGGTATATGTTTGTTGAAATGTCTGGTAGAGATCACACATTGTTGTATTATTATCTGCTATTTGCTTATAGAACTGTATGCTAGTGCCGATAGGTTGCTTAGAGATTTCCACTAAGTTGTATACAATATGGACTAAATAGTCATAGAATGTGTGAGTTGACCTTATTGCATGTTCCTTGTTTGGTTGTTGCCTTAGGGAAGATTCTCTTATTTGAAAGACTGTTTAGTTCGATATTGTATACAACTACGTTCGTGAAAAAATCTGTCATCACTGGAGGAAGTTCCATCTTAGTTAGAATAGCAGGGTGGGGGTAGGATTCCAAGTATTCCTAGAAGGGTTGACATATGCCTTGTAAGGGCATATGTGTTAAAATTATCGGTGAGGAGCGAATTGGATATTTTGAGACGGGTCTTGGAACGAACATGGATAGGTGTGGAAGGTAGTAGTAGAGCTCCTACTATCGAAAGCACATGATCTGCGTTTGAGTCGGGAGTTCGTCACGAAGGATACAAGGAGCTGAGTATGTGAGTGTCTAGCATAGTTGACTTAAATACTAGTGTAATGTGGTAAACCTTTATCCATTCGATTATTGAATGTTGATTGTGAGGTTCAGTAGAAATAATTAAGATGTGATCATACTAGTTTGGTTTGACCAATCATGCTTAAGTTGATTACTGATTTTAAAGACTGTTGAAAGGGAGAATGTCAATGTGCTATTGTGGTAGCTATTTTTCATGCAACTAATGGGCGCACAAGTCAGACAGGGACTAGAGGATGCAAGGGTGAGTTTTCCAACTCACGGTCAAAGAGGTGCAAGCGGCGCCTGAGATGATAGCGGGTATTTTTGAGTCAACTCTGTACATGCCTAGTGCTGTGTAATAGTGGGGCTACCTACCCTTGTATTGATCTTGCTTGAGTGATTGATTAGGTCGTGTGGGTTGAGATTCTGGATCACTCGCTCGTGATTGAGGTAACTGACGATAGAGGTGTTGACTAGGGTCGCAAGCGGATGAGTAACATATGGTGGTTGATGTAAATGTAATACCGTGTTATTAAAATTTAAAGATTTTTGAGTTAATCCTAGTGTAAATAAGATTAAATAGGTTGTTATATGAGTTAAGATGGTTAGAAACCCACTTGAGTAAAGTTTGGATTTGTAAAATGTCAAATCAGAGCTACACGGGTCGTGTAAAGTCACACGGGTCGTGTAGAAAGGCTTGAGAAGCAAAGCAGTAACTTTTCCAGACCTACACGGGTCGTGTAGCTTCACACGGGTCGTGTAGCTCCTCTTCAAAAATTACCGAGGCAAAGTTGGGTCTCACACGGGTCGTGTGAATCAACACGGGTCGTGTGAGTCTGCAGAATTTCAAGTTGACTTGCTGTAGGCCTCACACGGGTCGTGTGAGCCTACACGGGTCGTGTCGCGCACCCAGGGCTGTTTTAAATTACGGGTTTTCCTTCATTTGGGTCATTTCCAATTCAACTAAAACCCTCTCTAAACCCTAGAAGTTTATTTCTAAGCCATCTAAGTCGAGATTTAAGCCTGTTGATCACGAATTGAAGCTAGAGATTAGTTCTTTGAACTTGAAAGGTAATCCTCCTTGATTTTTATCTTATTCCAACGGTTGAATCATTGGGTTTGAAATGGTTTCTTGTGATTTTGATGAACCACTTTCAATTAACACGAGTTAGAGTGAGTTTACTTGGATTAGGCTATGTATGTGAGTTCTAATTTGAGACCCAAGCTAAAGAAATGTTGATTGTAGCATTTCTAGGGTTACATGTGTTTAAGTAATGAAATTGAAAGCTACAACTTTGATATTATTGCTATCCTTTGATTATAACTTGCTTAAATGATACAAGTTCCTTGATTGTGATGAATATTGAGTGTAGTTAAGATTTTTTTTCATTTGAGTAATGAAAATAAGTTGTTATGCTACAGCTAAGGCTAGGCAGGAACATACACGAGGTGCAGGAGTTCCACATATTGATACCGCAACAGGTGAGTAGTTATTTATTGATGATTATACTTTGATCTGATGTTATTTACAGATATGAAGTGAATTATGATTTGATTTGGTTGAGAATAACCAAACTTTGAGTATATGAAATAAAGAGTTATAATGTGTATACCACACTCGGAACTGAGATAGTCTGTTGAGTTTGAGTAAAACTTGATAATGAATGATACAAACAAATAAACCTTAAATTACTCACTGAGCTTTCATAGCTCATATATCGTTTGTTATTGTTGTTTGTATTAGGTTCTGGTAGCGGTGAACGTGGGAAGCGGAACGTGGATGGATAGCTAGACTAAGACTTGGACTTGGACTTTGACATAGATTTACTTTTGTTGTTTTAAAATATGAAGTAAACCTGGTTTGTTAAATAGTTGTAATCAGTTGATGTAATAGTTTAGGACTTAAACTAAGCTTTTGATGACAACTTTGTGTATACTTGTTACTCTTTTGGGATTATACCTCTAATGATATTATGCTTTACTAAAGAAATTGGTATATCCTAAATTTGAGGAACCGGGTGTTACAAGTTGGTATCAGAGCCTTGGTTTAAGGGAATTAAACCTTGAGATGGGTTTAGACTTAAACCAATGTGATTGAAAAGTCCCAAAGAGTCCTGAGTAGCTATCCTCTGCGGTGTATACAATTGAGTTGATTATACACTATATTGAGTATTATAGTGATATACAATTGAGTTGATTATACACTATATTGAGTATTATAGTGATATACAATTGAGTTGATTATACACTATATTGAGTATTATAGTGATATACAATTGAGTTAATTACACATCATATTGAGTATTATGGTGGTGATTACTAAATGAGTTAAATTTCTTTTTCAGTTAAGATGAGCACTGGAAAAGAAAAAGAGCAAGGTGATCCATCAAGAGATCAATTGGGATCACGAGATTCGGGTAAAGAGCATCAACCCGAGGGAGAGCGACCTCCCGAGACACAGGGTAATATGCAACCTATGATTGCTGCTGAGGTAGCTAAAGCACTTAAAGAATTACTACCCACTTATTTGAGGCCTCAGACGGAGGCTGCAACTGGAGGTCCTTCGGGACAACCACCGGTTCAACCTGAGCACAGGGAGGATCGTGAAGAGGTCTTTATTGAGGCGGGTAGAACTAAAATACCTGAGAAAACAAGGAAGTGTACTTATGATGTTTTCCAGAAGTGCAAGCCATACGATTTCTATGGGAAAGATGATCCCATAGCAGCCAAGAATTGGTTAACACATGTTGAAAAGATGTTTCGTAACAGCAAATGCGACGAGGCAGATAAAGTAGAGTTCGCAACAAACTTGTTAAAAGATGATACACAGTTCTGGTGGGAGAATCTGTGTATGGAGATAGGAGAGAGTTTGGCGTATACACTGAGCTGGGAACAATTCAAGTTGAAATTCACTGAATACTATTGTTCCAATAATGCTATGAAGGGAATAGAGGAAGAGTTTTTGATGTTACAACAGGGGTCGAGAACAGTGCAACAATACACACTAGATTTCAATGAGAAGGCAAGATTTGCACAACATCAAGTTGATACCGAGGAGCGTAAGATGGATCGTTACTTGTGGGGTTTAAAAACCCAGATCCGAGAGTTTTTGCCGAGTTCCAGATATACTACCTTTCAACAAGTTGCTGAAGCAGCAAGATCGAGAGAAAGGGAGTTGCAAAGACAGGAGGAGAGGAGAGAAGAACCGAAAGAGAAGTTGGAGGATTTAAGAGAAAGTGGGAAGGTAAAGCTGTAGATACTACTCAGAGATCCATTACCACGGGTTCTCAAGTCCGTGGTGAAACCAAGAAGAATGAAGAAAAATGGTGTAAGAAGTGTAGGCGAAAACATATGGGAGAATGTGATTCCCGAAACCCTTCATCATTTTGTTTCCAGTGTGGAAAGACGGGACATATGGCTCGCCAGTGTACCGAGAGTCGCCCCGTTTGTTTCAATTGTGGGGAGAGCGGGCATATTCGTCCAAATTGCCCAAAGATGAAATCTGAGCCACAAAGAGATTTTCAAAAGACTGGTCAAGGAGGAGGTCGAGATCGAGATGATCGAAGAGATAGGGGTGGTGGTCATGTGAAAACGCGAGCTTTTCAATTGACTGTTGACGAGGCTAGAGATCGGACCGATGTTATCACAGGTATCTTTAGCTTGAACTCTTTTCAAGCACGAGTACTTTTTGATTCGGGTGCATCTGTGTCTTTTATATCAGAGTCTTTTGCTTCTAAATTAGATATTCCATTAGCTGATTTATATGAGAAAATAATAGTAGATGTAGCAGATGGGAGATGTGTTTTTGTAAAGAGTCATTATAAACAGTGTCGGCTTGAAATCTATGGGATTGCATACCCTATAGATCTGAAGCCGATCACTAATCATGAGTTTGATGTGATAGTCGGGATGGATTGGATGGATGATAATAGAGGTCAAATGGATTGTCACGAGAAAACACTTTCCATAAAGACACCGAGTGGTTCCCGAATTTTGATACGAGGTGAACGACGTTCCCGAAAAGTACCAATAGTGTCACTTGCCACGGCTAGGAGATATATAGAAAGAGGGGGTGAATTGATTATGGCACATGTGATTAGTGCTGAGTCAAAACATTCCAAAATAGAAGAAGTAGAAGTAGTTTGTGATTATCCCGATGTATTTCCCGAAAATCTTCCAGGCGTACCATCAAGTAGACAAGTGGAATTTGTGATCGATGTCATACCGGGGGCGAAGCCAGTAGCTCGACCACCTTATCGATTAGCACCATCCGAGATGGAAGAATTAAAGAGACAGTTACAAGAGTTATTGGAACTTGGGTTTATACATCCGAGTTCGTCTCCGTGGGGTGCGCCTATACTCTTTGTGAAAAAGAAAGATGGATCTATGAGAATGTGTATAGATTATCGGGAGCTCAACAAGATCACTATAAAGAATCGTTACCCGTTGCCGAGGATCGATGACTTGTTTGATCAACTACATGGAGCCACGTATTTTTCAAAGATTGATTTGAGATCTGGCTATCATCAATTGAGAGTACAAGAAGCTGATATTCCGAAGACAGCTTTTCGTACGAGGTATGGCCATTATGAGTTCTTAGTCATGCCGTTCGGTTTGACTAATGCTCCTGCTGTTTTTATGGATTTGATGAATCAGGTTTGTCGTCCTTTTCTTGATAAATTCGTAATTGTGTTTATCGACGACATCCTGATTTACTCAAAGAGTCGAGATGAGCACAGATTTCATTTACAACAAATGCTAGATCTTCTTCGAGACGAGAAATTGTATGCAAAATTTTCAAAATGCGAGTTCTGGTTACGGGAGATACAATTTCTTGGCCATGTGATAAATGAAGACGGTATAAAGGTAGATCCAGCAAAGATCGAAGCCGTAATGAGTTGGGAGCTGCCAAAGAGTCCAATGGAGGTTCGTAGTTTCTTGGGGTTAGCAGGCTATTATCGACGATTTGTAGAAAACTTTTCTCGTATAGCTATGCCTTTAACCAAATTGACCAAGAAGACGGAGAAATTTAGTTGGACTGAGGCACAACAATCAGCCTTTGAACAACTACGAGATAGCTTATGCAAGGCTCCAGTGTTGGCTTTACCGCAAGGAGGGGAGGATTTTGTTCTTTACAGCGATGCCTCCTTAAGTGGTCTCGGATGCGTGTTGATGCAAAAAGGACGAGTGATAGCGTATGCCTCTCGACAACTGAAACCACATGAAAAAGCTTACCCAGTACATGATTTAGAGTTGGCGGCAGTAATTTTTGCATTAAAGATCTGGCGACATTATCTTTATGGAGTGCGATTTCAGATCTATACGGATCATAAAAGTCTGAAATACCTGTTTGATCAGAAAGAGTTAAATATGAGACAAGTACGGTGGATGGATCTACTAAAAGATTATGATTGTGAAATACTTTACCACCCTGGTAAAGCCAATGTGGTGGCGGATGCACTGAGCCGTAAAGAGGCGCCTATTCGAGTTGTATCGGCTCGAATGGGGATTGTGAGTCGATTACCAGAGTTGATACGTAGATGCCAAGTCGAAGCCAATGACTTGAAGAAAGAAAGGATGATTGGTTATGTAGAAAAACTTGTGGAAAATGCACAAGGAATCAAGACTTTCCAAGGGCGAGTTTGGGTTCCGAGACATGGCAAGGCGAGACAATTATTGCTAGAGGATGCTCACTGTACTAAGTATTCGGTTCATCCTGGTAGTACCCGAATGTATCATACCTTAAAGCCGTACTACTGGTGGCCGGGTATGAAAAGAGATGTAGGACGCTTTGTGGAGAACTGCTTGACGTGTCTACAAGTAAAAGCCAATCATCAAAAGCCATATGGAGCAGTACAGCCATTGCCAGTACCAAAGAAGAAATGGGATGAGATCACCATGGATTTCATCACCAAGTTGCCCCGGACTCCTCGAGGATATGATTCAATTTGGGTGATTGTTGATAGATTAACAAAGTCTGCTCATTTTATTCCAATCCGAGAAGATTATCAAGTATCAAAACTAGCTGAGATATATACGAGAGAAATTGTGAAACGACATGGAGTGCCAACTTCAATAATTTCTGATAGAGATAACCGGTTCAATTCGCATTTCTGGCAGAGTTTCCAAAAGCATTTTGGTACAAAAGCTTTATTGAGTACTGCGTATCATCCCCAGACGGATGGACAATCAGAAAGAACGATACAAACACTCGAAGATATGCTACGAGCCTGCATCATTGATTTTGGAGGCAGTTGGGAAGATCATCTGCCTTTGGTAGAGTTTGCCTATAATAATACTTATCACTCCAGTATACAGATGGCACCTTTTGAAGCTTTATATGGTGCACCGTGCCGAACACCAACTTGCTGGACAGAGATGGGAGAGAAACCATTGGCCGGACCGGAAATTGTGGCTGAAACCGAAGAGAAAATACAAAGCATTTGTGAGCATATGCGGGTAGCCCAAAACCGCCAAAAGCAATATGCAGATAGAAGAAGAAAGCTGTTAGAGTTTAATGTTGGAGATATGGTAATGTTGAAAGTGTCCCCATGGAAAGGAATAATTCGATTTGGCAAGAGAGGTAAATTGAGCCCACGCTTTATCGGACCTTTCCAAATCTTAGAGAGAATTGGAGCAGTCGCGTATAAACTTGAGCTTCCAGATGAACTAAGGGGTATCCATAATGTGTTCCATGTGTCACATCTCAGAAAAACATTACATGATAAATCCACTCGAGTACCCTTAGCTGAAGTTCAACTAGATGAGAAATTAAGATATCAAGAGATGCCAGAACAAATTCTAGAAAAGAAAGTTAAGAAATTGCGAAATAAAGAAGTGGGATTGGTGAAAGTACAATGGCGACATCATAGAGGATCAGATGTCACTTGGGAAGCGGAAGAGGAAATGCGGTCAAAATATCCCTTTTTATTTTAGAAGATTCCGAGGACGGAATCTTTTGAAGGGGGTAAGTACTTGTAATACCGTGTTATTAAAATTTAAAGATTTTTGAGTTAATCCTAGTGTAAATAAGATTAAATAGGTAGTTATATGAGTTAAGATGGTTAGAAACCCACTTGAGTAAAGTTTGGATTTGTAAAATGTCAAATCAGAGCTACACGGGTCGTGTAAAGTCACACGGGTCGTGTAGAAAGGCTTGAGAAGCAAAGCAGTAACTTTTCCAGACCTACACGGGTCGTGTAGCTTCACACGGGTCGTGTAGCTCCTCTTCAAAAATTACCGAGGCAAAGTTGGGTCTCACACGGGTCGTGTGAATCAACACGGGTCGTGTGAGTCTGCAGAATTTCAAGTTGACTTGCTGTAGGCCTCACACGGGTCGTGTGAGCCTACACGGGTCGTGTCGCGCACCCAGGGCTGTTTTAAATTACGGGTTTTCCTTCATTTGGGTCATTTCCAATTCAACCAAAACCCTCTCTAAACCCTAGAAGTTTATTTCTAAGCCATCTAAGTCGAGATTTAAGCCTGTTGATCACGAATTGAAGCTAGAGATTAGTTCTTTAAACTTGAAAGGTAATCCTCCTTGATTTTTATCTTATTCCAACGGTTGAATCATTGGGTTTGAAATGGTTTCTTGTGATTTTGATGAACCACTTTCAATTAACACGAGTTAGAGTGAGTTTACTTGGATTAGGCTATGTATGTGAGTTCTAATTTGAGACCCAAGCTAAAGAAATGTTGATTGTAGCATTTCTAGGGTTACATGTGTTTAAGTAATGAAATTGAAAGCTACAACTTTGATATTATTGCTATCCTTTGATTATAACTTGCTTAAATGATACAAGTTCCTTGATTGTGATGAATATTGAGTGTAGTTAAGATTTTTTTTCATTTGAGTAAAGAAAATAAGTTGTTATGCTACAGCTAAGGCTAGGCAGGAACATACACGAGGTGCAGGAGTTCCACATATTGATACCGCAACAGGTGAGTAGTTATTTATTGATGATTATACTTTGATCTGATGTTATTTACAGATATGAAGTGAACTATGATTTGATTTGGTTGAGAATAACCAAACTTTGAGTATATGAAATAAAGAGTTATAATGTGTATACCACACTCGGAACTGAGATAGTCTGTTGAGTTTGAGTAAAACTTGATAATGAATGATACAAACAAATAAACCTTAAATTACTCACTGAGCTTTCATAGCTCATATATCGTTTGTTATTGTTGTTTGTATTAGGTTCTGGTAGCGGTGAACGTGGGAAGCAGAACGTGGATGGATAGCTAGACTAAGACTTGGACTTGGACTTTGACATAGATTTACTTTTGTTGTTTTAAAATATGAAGTAAACCTGGTTTGTTAAATAGTTGTAATCAGTTGATGTAATAGTTTACGACTTAAACTAAGCTTTTGATGACAACCTTGTGTATACTTGTTACTCTTTTGGGATTATACCTCTAATGATATTATGCTTTACTAAAGAAATTGGTATATCCTAAATTTGAGGAACCGGGTGTTACAGTAAACGTCTTTACATTATCGAAACATGTTTATTGAGATGGTGTTTGCCCCTGATGCAAGTTGTTGGCTGAGCAGAGTGGGCTTGGTTTTTGTTCGAGAGTAAGGGCTCGTAAAAAAAAATTATAAATCGAATAAACAGACTTGGACTTTAGTCCAAGTGGGGGAGGAATACAAAATTAAGGGAACAACATGAATACTATATTGAATCGATGAAATTATTAAAATTATAGTAACACGACAATATATTTAATTCATTACTACAACTTTATATTAATACATTAAGAAAAGTTTACAGAATTACTAACCTAAACCGGAGAATCAGAAAGAAGCGAGAAAAGATCTTCTACACTCCAATCTTTGTCATCATTAGGTTGACTTGTACCTTCTTGAGGATTTGGAAGGGGTATGCTTTCAGTTATTGGAGGAGGAGCTCCAAGGTATGGGGTCTCGATAGGGTTGGAACCCGTAACCCCGTGATTAGGGGCTAAATATTGTGTAAGTAGGGTAATGATGAGGAAGGATTCCAATTCGGAACCAGTTGGGGGTAGTTATAAGAAGGAGGAAACCAGGTTAGGTCACCTACAAAGCCTCTAAAATTCTCCTCACTCGTAGGCTCGAGTAAACCAGGGTTAATACTACTCATACCAGAATTAGATAGTAGAGATTGCTGCTGTGTATGAGTTCTTGATGAAGTTTCCCCCTTTTCCTGAATTTTTCTTTTCCTAAAAACAACCTTATGAGCAGCTTGTATTAGCTTCTTTGTGCCGTCTGTTAAACCTGATTGTGACCCTTCAATTATCGCTTCTTTTTCTTTTTTTAGGTTGGGTATTAAATCTCTCGACAATTCTGTTGCATCGTAAAAATCGTTACCAAATTCCTGTGGCACAAATAAATTTAGTAATTACAGTTTTATGATAAAAAAATGTAATTCTTTACCTCAGCACGATCAATAAGTGTTTGCAGACTCTTAAGTTGTCGTTGGGGCCAACGTTTGATACCTAAATCTCTACAGCATTTCTTCAACTGTGTTGTCCCAGTGTTAAGATCAATTGCAGCTCATTTAATTAGTTTATTAAAATGTCCAGCTATGATTTCTTTACTTAATCCATGCCTAGAACTGCTTCCACTACTACCTGCTATGTTTTCTGAACTCGAAGGTTCGAATCCAGTTGTATCATTATTATTATGGATCATTTGAACACGATCCCGATTTTCTGATCCAAAGATGGACATTGATTCATTAAAATCAGTGGTTTCTACACGTATTAATTGTTGGTTTTCAACCAAAAACCCAGGATTCTGAAATCCTTCTAGATTTCTTTGAATTAACTGAAGGTGATCTTGGTATTGAAAACCACCCACAAACTCAGGATTCGCTGAAGCGAACCCGATAGTGTCATCATGGATCAACTGTGTTTGATCCTAATTTTGAATGTCAGTTAGAGACTCCTGATTCGTTAGGTCTACTCCACTATGTAGTATGGGTACGTTCATGCTTAGATTATCATTAGCAAGATCATCTATGAATGGATCTGTATATAATGTATGTTAGATAATTAAGCAAAACAGACATATAGCATAACAAAATGACTTAACCTGGAAGTAAGTATTGGGATTGCCTAATAGCGATGTCTTGATTTAAAGGCAGTGGATTTTCAGGGAGAATACCCATCGGAGGAAAAACTTCAAGGTCACTTTGAAGATGCTCCGACGGTAATAGATCTGCAAAGTCTACATTTCACGTAAGTTAGAGTCAAGCAAAACACTAAATAATGAAATAAGACGTAAAGAGGTTTAAAATATTATAATAACCGAACTCCGGTGGAAATATTGGATCTGACTAAAAGGATGTATCCTCTTCCCTTGGGAAATTCAGTTCAGTGTCCGACACATTTCCCATATATGATTTGTTTTCCATGTCTTGAATTGCACAATCAGAATTTGTATTCGAATAAGCTGGTGGTATGAAGAAGCAATTGAGACTGATGAGAGTTGTAATGACCATCTTTCGTTTATATAGTGTCTTGCAGCTAAAACTGACAGGACAACCCACATTTTTAGTACCAAAATTCAAACCAACTACAATAGGTGTGACTTTACACTACCCCAAGTGATATACTTTTCAAAATTCGCTGCTTGAATCCGATGAGAACGAGATAATGAAGAGACTCTTGAAATAAAACAAAATTTTATGTCTCCATATAATGGAAATAGTTTAAAGAGTATTCAGTACTCAACAAAAAAAAAACCTTACAAAAGATGATGTAAATTTTATATTTCGGTGAAACACAAAAATTTGGAGATTCTACAAAAATAGAATTATTTAGCAAAAAACGTATTTAAAATAAATGTTGAATTGAGGCAAATGTGTGTTGAAATATGACGAATTCATATAAATACGAAATAGTGTTAAAAATTAGGTGTTGCAAGTTAACTAGGTTAACTATGTATATAGGTAGATTAGAAAGTACTAAATATGTACTGTAGATAGTAGTCGGTCAAGTCGATGTGTGGGACTGTGAGAAACAGTTAGAGTTTTTTTTTTTTGTACATCTAGAGTAATTAGAAGAAAAGAAGTATGGAGTGAATGAGAATAATAGGACCTTAAGAATTATTACAGAGGTATGTGAATGTTGAAAGGGAAAGATAATTAAATCTTTTAAAGGTTCGGCAATAAGACGAGGAGGATTTTTGAAGGACATAAGGACTCGATGGGAAATACATAGAGGCGTTCGAGATTGCGGATTAGGGGACGAAATCCAAATAAGTGGGGGAGACTTGTAAGACCCGTATCCTGATTATAACATATACTTAAAATAAGAGTGTTAGGAATTATATGATTTTTGGTAGTTATAAAGCTAAGAAAAACTTAAGTTACAATTTCATATGAAAATCAGCATTTTGTGTCGTTTTTAGAAAAATCATAATTAATTCTAGGAAAATCGTTTGGACCTCAAACCAGTGCACAAAGTTTAAAAATTGAGTCTAGTACAATTACCAAAAATAATAGTAAGCTTGAAAATGACATTATCTATGGTAAATAATGCAATCTTTACTGATTAGTTCGGAATTGATAGATTAGATAGTCTGTTTTCAAAAATTCATAATAAATCATAGAAAAATCGTATAAATACGTAAAATACATCCTTGGAAAGGTATTGAGATAAATTTCTGGAATATCAAATAAAAACGTGAATTTCATGGGTTTAAAGTCGGCTAAACCAGTCTTGAACAGACTGATTCTAGAAGGTATTAATTTCAACAAAGTTATATTATTAAAATCTTTTGTCAAAAGTGTCATGCCATTTTTTATTCAAGAATTCAAGTATAAATACCCCTCAAAACATCTCATAAACCACACAACTAAATCTCAATCCAATATATAGAGGTTTCTAAGCACTAGAGTGTAAGCAAGTGAGCGGAAAGAAGCTCAAAAGCCTAACGAAGGAGTTATAGATTCTGACGACTAGTCATAAGGTAACTACAAACTTTTCTATAGCTTAATTAGGTATTGTAAAATAGTTTTTGTTAAGAAGTAGAATATTTAATAAGTATAACATATGTTATATTATACTCATTTCTAACAATAGTAAACAAAAACCTTAAAATGTCGTTATTATAACAATTCGTAATTTCCGAAAATAATACCGATTGATTTACTTACGAGGACGGTGACTAGGCCGATTACTTGGGATCTGGTTGTTGGATTTTCCGAAAGGCTAAAATGCTGAAAGGATCCTGCCACCCCATCTAATCTTCTACCTGGCCGTTCTTTACTTGATAAATTATGGAGTATCATATTGGAATTATTGAAGGGTTTAATGATGCGACTATAATATAGTTAAGGATTAAGAAATGATAGATTTCTTATTATGTTAACAGTTAAAGTTGAAGGAAATACAAAGCCAAGAAAGATAAACGATATAGTCAAACATAATCAGGTGAGTCTTCTCACCATACTATAGGTGATATTGCATGCGTAGGAAGGAAGATATGTTAGACTAATGTGATCTTACATGTTATGGTAATTGTATGAATTATTGCTATGATAATGATTGTTTGTGGATGGAACGGGATAGCCCGCGAGCCAATAGGCGGAACAGGAATAGCCTGGGAGTCATTAGACGGAACGGGAGAAGCCTGCGAGCGATAAGACAGAACGGGAACTGCCCGTGAGTCTTCAGCGGAACAGGGATAGCCCGCGAGTCTCACAGACATATGAATGGTTATGATGTGTTGTATGTTATGTGATGGATCGTATGGTATTTTGAGGAACTCACTAAGCTCCGTGCTTACCCTTTCACTATATAAACTACTGTTTCAGGTACATCAGGTACCATGGATGGCAAGGCGTGACGTGTATACACTGTGCTGCTTCATTGGAGGACTGTTTTCGAATTAATATTCCGCTATATTGTGTTTTCGTTAACTGCTGTTAATCCTGGGGTGTTTTCATTAAAATTATAAGTTATGAAATTTTATGAAAATTAATTAAGTGGCTTTTCTTATATTGAAGTGTTCGTTTAAAAACTTTTAAATTTACTCAAAAATTTTGGGATGTTACACTTGGTATCAAGGTGAAAAGAACTGGTAATGAGATTTCTTTAAGTCAATCTCACTATATAGAGAAAGTTCTTAAAAAGTTCCAACACTTGAACATTAACGAATTCAACACTCCTTTTGAGTCAAGTGTGAAACTTAAAGTCAACTCTGGTAGAGCAGTGGCTCAACTGGGGTATGCAAGTGTGATTGGTTGTATGATGTATGTTATGCATTGCACTCGACCTGACATTGCTTTCGCTGTAAGCAAGTTAAGTCAGTATACTGTCAATCCAGGGACGGAGCACTGGAAGGCAGTGAGTAGAGTATTGGGTTACCTGAAAAGGACAAGTACTTTTGGGTTGACATATATGTCAACTTTAGGAATACTAGAAGGGTATTCCGATGCCAGCTGGATAGATCATATCAATGATTCTAAATCCACAAGTGGTTGGATTTATACTCTAGCTGGCAGAGCTATTTCTTGGGCGAGCAAGAAACAGACATGTATAGCTCACTCAACGATGGAAGCTGAGCTTATTGCCCTAGCAGCAGCAGGCAAAGAGGCAGAGTGGATTAGAGATCTACTCTTGGATATCCGATTGTGGGATATCCCAATGCCAACTATACCCGTGTACTGTGACAGTGAGGCCACACTGTCTAAAGTATACAATGCGGTAAGTAATACGAGGTCAAGACATGTTGGTCTGCGACACAATTTTGTGAGACAACTAATTGAAAGTGGTACCATCAAGGTTGTCTATGTCAAGATGAGTAGGAACTTGGCAGATCCACTTACCAAACCTCTGACGAGAGATTTGGTTCAATCTACCACGAGAGTCATGGGTCTAAAACCATTATAGAATCGTTCAGTGATGGAAACCCAACTTGACATTAGTGCTCCTAATTCTCAAGTTTAAAGGGTAATAACGAAGTCACTAACGATAGAAGGTACTATAAAAAATGATAGATCCATGTGAGGTAGGATAGTACGTTCGTTGCCGAGAACGAGGTTGAGCTAAGGCTCTTAACAAAGTTTTGGAGACATCTAAGCAACGAAGCTGTTGTAAAACTTTGCCTATACGAGCTAGAGGTGGTGCCGCCTCAAATGAAGATCAGTGGTTTATCTTTTAGAGGGTCATGAAAAGGATTTATAGCGCATGGCCATATTCGCGCTCAGTGAGAACGCAAAGACGGCAGGTGATGTGTGGGGGTAAGCCGGAGAGGTCATAAGGTTCTTGGTTTAAACCTATAAGGATACCATTGGATCGGTCTCTTCTTGTTTATTCACATAAACTTGGGTTTAATCTTTGTGACACCCAGGTGACGTCATTTGTCCGAATGAAAGGAAACTCTCCAACTTGGTGGGGGATTGTTGGAATTTTAAGGAATTCACAAGTTGGTGATTTTCCTTATATCCCACACTGGTGGGGGAGAGAAGGTTTTGTGGGTTTATAACCCCATTCCTTTACTAAGCTTTCAAAGGCTTTAGTGGGTTAATGGATGGGCTAAGCCCACACGCGCGCCGAGCCGGGCCGATTAGGCGCACTTTGCACTTCGTACGACGCATCGGTCACTGGGAGCTGAGGAGCTTTTATTTTTAAAGAGGATCGGGTCCGCGCTGCGGAGGGTAGCGGACCGCGCCGCACTATGTGGCTGGTTCGAAAATTGGATAATGAGGTACGCGCGTCACGTAGGGGAACGGACCGCGCCGCGCGCCTTAGCAGACTCGAAAATCGGGATAAAGTCTATCAGATCCGATTTTGGATTAGATTTTATCCAGAATTTGAATCTTTTTCAAATTCAAATCAGTTGTTATCTGATAATTTCGGACCCCTATAAATAGGGCCTCTGGGGTCTCATTCATTCACACCTCAATTTTCTGCTCTCCCTCTCTCTCTCTGCGATTTCTCTCTCTGTGGTTTCCGAGTATTCGCTTTGCGTTTATCTGTTCTTCCACGGCTGTTGGAACGAACGATATTCTGCATTAAATCCTGGGGTTTTACGTTAAAAGCTTACAGCCGACGAGCGCCGTAAAAACCTTTAAGGACAGGAGTCAATCCGTGCAGTCTCAAGGACACTAATCAACGATCTTTAGGTTGGTTTTAATATTTTGTCTCGTTTTTATTTCGTCCGATAACGGGACAGTCTCCTTCTACCTTTCTATAATTAGATCTGGTCGCGTAGGATCAAATCTGATTTCTAGACGAAATTGGGTAATATAATAATAATTGAATTTATTATTAGCGACTAATCGGTACATAATTCTCAATATTATTTATCGATCTGTCTGCTTTGGGTTTTTCCATTATTCGGAATTAGTTTGCGATACTAATTTCCAGATTGTTTGTCTGAAATACAACAATTCTGATGGAGCACGTGTGGCTCACCGGCACATCATAACATCTCGAAATAGTATTAGGGTTCTGTCATCTGGACTAAAGACCCCGAGAACCATGAGAAGTCGTAGTACAGATCACCATTTCCAGAATGGAGTTGGGAGAGAGAAAGACAAAATGACATATTGAAATATCATCGGAAGAGTATCCGATTGGATTGTCTGCAATGAAGTGTATCAATGTAAGACATTTTTTGGATACATAGAAAGAGTGAAAGGTCATTTTGGGTATATAGACATAGATATAAAAATTTGAATTGAAAGTTTAAAAGAAACCAAGAAACACATAACAGTATTATGACATATCCGACTAGGTGATGACCTCGTGGAGACTTAGTAATAAGCAGGAGTAGCTGCTAGTCAGATTTTTATGTTTCGCTTTTGCATGTTTTACTTCCCGAATGATTTGATTATTCAAAATTCCACTATCGCTCATACTTTCGGAAGTAAGTAGTGAATTAAGACTGTCATGAATTGAATTGTAGATTGTCTAAGGAGTTAGACATAGCAATAAAGTTGCTGTAATGTTCATGAGTACTTAGAAATGGAGATTTGAGTATTGGAAAAACTCACGCTCAAAGAATTACTTCATGGATTATATCACGAGTAATTCTGAGACGATAAAATCTTAGGGTCTTGAAACGGAGACATATGAGTTGAAATTTACAAGTCGGTTGTACATTGATAATGCGTAAACACATCGGTAAATCGATTTCATAAAACGTATTGTTGTGCGCGATTTGATGAGTAAATGATACAAGCATATGAGTCCAAGTTTATTCATTCCTTTTATCCTAACAGGAAAAGCGATATCTGTGGGCCCCTCAGTGATTTGGTGAGGACGAATTGATGTGTTCAATTAGAAGTCCTATGTCATCACAAATCGGAAATCGGGAAACATAGTATCGGACTGAGATTGATTATAATCCATGTCTCAAGTCCGAATGATATCTTGAAGAATGGAGGATCATATGATCACTTATCTTAGGACAGAACTGACTGGGTCAGAGTTCGGCAGCAGCTTTTGGAAGCTACAATTTGCTGATCGATTTGGAAGTTATAATGGCAGTTATAGTCATAGACTTATCCAAGTGGGAGACTGTTGGATTAGGTGTCTAAGCCATGACTATAATTCGTATATACTTGATTGATAGTAGCAAAGTCCTTTTGGGTTGCCCTCATAGCTGGCAATTTGACAGAATAACTTTTAGAGAGAGGAATGATTTATTATGTGATTAATAAATCAATATAAATAATTTGTTAATATATTATGAGGATAATATATTAATTAGAAATAGTATTATTTAATTAATAATTAATCAGAAATTAATTGGAATTAATTTTGGGATTAATTGGATTAATTAAAAGTGCAGAGGCTGAATTGTAATTGTTCAATAGTTGGGCAATAGATAATTATAGTGTATATATATATATATATATATATATATATATATATATATATATATATATATATATATATATATATATATATATATATATATATATATATATATGGTGAACGAAATTTTAAGGATGTTTATCCTTATAATTTTCGAAATATATATTAGATAAATAAGAGTTTGAATTTAAAGATAAAAGGTTTATCCAGTTTGAATTCAAAAAAGGCTTATCTACTAAACCCTTGAAGTTATAAATAGGGAGCCCCAGTACCCCCTAAAGGCCACGAAATTTTAAGGGTTTCTCTCGCTCTCTCTGGTTTTTCTTGTTGTTTGCTTTGGGTGTGAACCATTTGAGGCACGACGCTTGTGGTGCTCGCTTCTAAAAGATCAACAAAGGTTAATAATTTTTGAATTATTCTTTTAGTATAAATCGAAATACCTTTAGGTTTTTAGTTATAGATTCAAATAGAGAAAACATAGATCCTTTAGGTTGCATGTGAACTTAAGAGTTTAAGTTTATCTGTTTGCCTATTTCCCATCAATTATCCACTTGTAACCATAGAAGGTATTTTATGGTATGGTTATTATATTTCTCCAATATCTACATAGCTCCCACTCACTTCTTTTATTAGCATATTTCACACTAATTACTCATTGGTTTAAGTATAAACTAGTTTTATCCTTGGTGGGGTTGTAGAAAACATTATCCACAAAATTGATAATATTAGACATGCATAGTAATTAATGTGTGGCCTTGGTAGATATTAATTTTAAATTAAGACAACTTATAAGAAGGTTCCCATGCCATAACTACTATGGTGTTTAGATCATCTTCTTAAGTTTGAGATCATTTTGAAAAAGATACATCACAACATGATATAAGGAATAATCTCAAGTATTAAGATTAAGCAATTTTGTAGTATTTAGACATAATTCCATTAAGACTTCATGCATCATTATGAATTAGATCCAATAGAATATTTGGTGTATCTTTCAACCATTGGAAGAACGCCTAAATCACCCTTTCATAAAGCATGAAAAGCAAATCATCTCTGAGTCGAATGATGTCAACTTTTCTTCCAACTGGAAATTTGTTACATGTTTAAGTGTTAAGGATGATTATTCTTAGACTAAGTTGTTTCAAGTCTTACTTGATTCACATTACATGAATATCGTCATAAATGGACATTCAATGAAAGGGAAAATCAATATTTATAATTAATTGTGAAAATGTGCATTCAAATATGAGATAAATGGTTCTAAAACCAAAAATAATGTTTCAAAAACTATTTGGAAACTTAAAAAACATTAATTCTAAATTAAATGTGATCAATACAGAAAAAATCTTTGAGTCCTTTCTCCCCCTGTAGCTCGCAATCATCGTTGGCTTCCTTTAGCTCTTCTCTGAATCTGCACATAACAGCATATGTTATTATCTTATACCCAGGAATTTTGAAAAGTGATAAATCATATTATATAGTTATATCTAGATTTCTAGTCTCGACATCTTTTCCTTTCTTCACCTCTGCTAGACAGGTCAGATGGTTCCTCTTACAATACCCCTTATTTCCACAATGGTAGTGATTAGCATCTTTCATATTGTGTTCCTTCTTTTTTGATTAAGGCAGGACTATGTACTTAGACTGGTGTAGCATTGCTTGATGATTACTTAGTCATATGATTTGTTCTTATAACTATGTCGGATGTTGGCAAAGCTGGCACAGCCCGAGAGCCAGACGGATCGGGGTCAGCCTGAGAGTCCTCAGATATTGGCGGCGCGAGCTGAGGACAGCCCGTGAGCGAGATGTAACGGGGACAGCCCTAGATTCCTCAGATGTTGCCAAAACAGGGACAGCCCGTGAGCCAGATGGATCTAGGTCAGCTCGAGAGTCATCGGATGTTGACGGAACGGGAGTAGCCTGCAAGCCTGGCGGACGAGAACTAGCCTGAGAGCCACTATGTGATATGCTTATTATGTGATGGAACGTGTGGTATATTGGGGAACTCACTAAATTTTGTGCTTACTCTATCGATTTAAATATTTTCAGGTACTTAATCAGAATAAGGGGTGGGCCCCGGCTCGACTATACTCGCATCCGTCATGATTGTGATTTCAGATTGCTGTTGTCATATGTTTACCAATTTGGATCTTACTATTACGGGTTTTGGAATACTACTTTTCTAAGCTGATCAAATGGGTTTATGGTGTCTTAAATGGTTCATATGATGATTGAAATGGTTTTTGGTAACTTTACTTTATTTTAAAAATGAAAATTTGGTTGCGAAAAACATGAAAAACATATTAAATGAATGAATTAGAAACCAAACGATATTATATGATTTATAGTACAAAAAGAGGCATGAATATCACTATTGGAGATTGATATACAAAAACATGCATACAAATATAAATAGTGGAAGCAATAATAGATTAAATGTTATTATCAATCCCAAAGTCATAGATCCATTTAGGACACATCAATCAACAACAAACATTCCATAGAGTGTTTAATAGTGTTTCTCAAATTGGAAAAATTATCAAGATGGATAATCATCAATGGTTGATCAATAAACGATAATAATAATATATGCTAGACTTCCAACTTGAACAAGCTTCCTTGCCTTCCTTCCTTGGTTAGAAACATTGCCAAGGAGAGAGAGTGAGAGGTTTTGGCGGCTAGGGTTTGCTCCAAAAGAGAGTTGTTATGGTTTAAGTTAGGGTAAATTGCAAAAAAAAAGTCATTAAGTTTATAGAAAAACTCCATTTTGACACTATGTTTATTTTTTGGCAATTAAGTCATTAAGTTTTCCAATTTGTTGCAATTTTGACCATTTGATCAGTCAATCTGGTTTCCAGTTGATGTGACATGGTGGCCTATCAGTATTTAATGATGTGGCATTGACATGATGTTGTCATGACCATAATTTCTTTGAAAGTAAGATTTAAAACAACATTTATAAGTGATAGAGCATGTTATTTAGTTTTTAAGGACATAAATACAATGTTTTGAAAGTAAGATAACATACGATGATTGTATATAATATACCGATAATTATATAAAAAATTGAAAGCATGCTTTTAAAAGTTAATTTGAAAGTAAGATGATATACGGTGACTATATATACTATCAACTGATAATTATGTTAAAAGTATAAAGTATATATTTAATAGAAGTTCTAATTATGACTTCTATATAAATGAATTTGTGAATTGGGTTATTATTTATCTTCATAGTTATATAAATAAAAATAAAAGAAATTTTTAGCTAAAATATAAAAGATGATCATGCTGCATTAGTATCATGTTATGACAGTTTAAAGGCCACCATGTCATATCAATTGACAACCACGTTGACTTGTTAAATAGTCAAAATCGCAACAATTTAAAAACATAGTGACCTAATTGCTAAAAAACAAACACATTGTCAAAATGTAGAATTTCCGTAAACTTAGTGACCTTTTTTGCAATTTACCATTTCTATTGGTGTCTATGGTCGGTCAAAGCTTTATTTACTAATTATAGTTTTTGGGCTTTTCTTAAAAGCCTTCCTTTTTTAATAAATAAAGCTCAAACCCCATTTTGTTAGCTCTAAATAATTAATAACTATTAATTAATAAAATATTTTATTAATCAAATAAATAAGTACTATTTTATTTTACCCTTTAATAAGTAACGAATTATTAACAACTTTTATTTATTAGTAGTTGGTAAATAGTAAATATATATACACCATAAATATAATTTTTATTTGTTCTCTTTATGCCCTTAAGTGTATGACTCCATTTGTTCATACACGAACAATAATACAATTTATTTTTTTGTTTCTTAAACGTCAAAACCAACCCTATATATAGATTTGGACCATATTATGATATGGGGTCTTGTCTTACCTAGATTTTATACTATAATTATAGTTGTTATACTATGTTGATGTATGTGGTGTGATGATGTTTTCATATTATGTTGTCTTGCCATGATATATTGTTTGTCAAGTTGTCATATTTATCTATTAATTAATTACCGTGTTTTTTTGGTATGTTGTGTACGTTTTTTTTGGGTTTGTTACACGCGGATCCATCTTTGGCTTTTCGGGTCTATCTGGATCCGTATTAGATGTTTCTCGAATTTATGCCTTCACCGCTTCACTCCATGGTTGTATCGTCCTTCCCACGGATTTTGCGACTTCCACACTCCTCCAGTGTCTTTGCGTGCGTCTTTGCAGATCGACGGGAGAGAGAGACAGATCGGGCAGTGAGAGATCAAAGGAATCAGAGGAAGGAAGGTAGAGTCGGTTGTATTTTTTTGTCACGCTTCTTTTTCTTTTCCTGCGTTTTTCTTCCGCTCCATTCTCCCCAAATCAATGGGTTGTGCGAAAGCTCCCACCGCTTCATATTCATCCTCTCCGACTCCTCCTTCTCCGCCACCACTGCTACCCCTTCCTCCCTCCTCACATCCACCTCACAGAGACACACAAACAACCTTGGGGGTAAAGAAAGGAGCAAATGGCATTCTTATCTGTCGGTGGGACGAACTGGGTCGACGATTCCGTCTGCTTCTGAGGTTAGCGATGACGAAATTCAAGCGGCTGCAACCGGGCAAAGAAAGAAGGACACCTCTCCTGTTCGTCTTCCTTCTTTGCTGCAGCGACCAGAAGGTTTTCCTTCTCCCAACGATACGTATCCATCCTCACCCTCTCTTAATTTCTCCTATCTCGCCCCATTTTCGTTTAGTTCTTGGCGAATTAATCGAGGATGATGGTTGTGACGATGACGGTGATAGCGATCCAAAACATTTGAGGATTGTTGTTATCTGAGTTCAGTTGAGAGGATTGTTGCGACATTTGAGGTGGGTTTTTAATGAATTTGAGAGGCCAGTAATGAATCTTTGTTGTTTTGGTTGTTGTAGGTTTTAAAAGAGGATGCAGAAACCGGCGCATTGACATCGGCTGCTTCATTTGAAGACAACACTGAGTGCCCTAAAGGTATTCCATCTAATACTTGATAAAAATGCCACCGCTACGTTCTACAATTTTAGCTCCACTAATTAAAGAATTAAAGAGTTTTGACTTGATTTTGCTTTACGTTTTGCAATGGATTGGGGATGCAGGAGTGTGGGTCGGTGGGATTTGTGAATTGGTGTTTTTTTTATCTTTTTTATCAATTTAAGGATTATGATTTCGATTCATGGAACTAAAAATTTGGTTTGATTTCTGCAAATTAAGGTAATATACTAGAAACTCTTTCCAAACACTACGTTTATGCAATTTACCAATTACATGATGTTGTCCTCATTTGTTATTTTGATTTGATTCTAGGAATGAAACTCTTGGAGTTGACTTTTATATACATGTGGTCATTTCTTTTTTTAAGCCTAATAAGTTAATTAAGGTTGCAACAAAATATTCCTTCGGAAGATTCTTCGAGAAGCATAGCAAGTTTGGTTCATGGCTACTTTCATATTTGTAAATATGGAAGACCAATACCCAGATTAATATTCTATTTCCGAGTTCTTTTGGTTTTTATATTTAGCTTTTCTTTTATGTAGGCTAGAACATGAAAGTATATATGTTCATTGCATTTAAGAAAAAATATATTTGCTCATTCCATTTAAGAAAAAAATAGTCAAGAAGTGAATATGATTATGATCATGTTACTTAAGTTACATTATGCCGTAGGTATGACCGTTTGGCTAAAAGTGAACCTGAATATTAATATGTTTTTACCCAAGTAAATGATGAGCTGATGCGTAGAAGATTGAGCTTCGAGCAAAGGAAAGAAATCTCTTCGAAACGTTACTCAAGTGTAAACATTTCCTTTTTGTTATTTAGTGACCCCGCAATTGTAAGTCGACTGCTGTACCACACTTTTATCTTCATGTCCATTACCATAATACTTTTAGTTATAGGGATAAGTTTGGTATTGCAAAAGGACTTTCTGATTTCCTTTTTCACTCATAGATAACTTAATTCGTTCACAGATTAGCCTATACGGATGGTGAAGCAAGGAATACTTGGGGGTGAAGGCTGGATTGAGTATTATTTTCATGAACCGAGACTAAAAATCAAACCAATTTCATGTAAGTCTTCAATAGTACTTTTCTTTTTTATGAACCCTAACTACTAACAAAACCAAATTGGTACTTTTAAACTGTAGTGTTCACTCTAAACAGTAGAAAATATGCCTGAATTAGACAGAACAGTTGCAGAAAACATCAAGAACTACGTAAACAGGTTAACTGTGAACGAAACGAAAATGGATGATTGATCTAATGAAAGAGGTGGTTGCGAGGGGATCGATACATAACAATATTCTTCGGGTCGATAGATAGGTGGTGGTGATGTCTAGCTCTTCAAATGATGACATCTGTACATACAATTTAGGTATGAGTATCACAATTTTATTCTTTTGGTTTCTGATAAAATTTTAAAAATAACCTTTTTGTATGCGTAGATAGACATAAGACACCCTCTTAGAAAATAAATGTGCATTTTGAGTCCAAAGTAGGGGACGGAATATAAGTCAAGTATGTACTTTCTGGTTAGATGTAAAAAGTTCATCATGTGTATGCGAATGATTAACATTAGCATGTGTATGTTTACGTAAATTTTATTATGTTTCTTTTATGCTGAGATGTGTTGATGTTTTGGATTTAGTTATCAGCATAGATTTTTGTGTGATTTTCTGATTAAATTATATATTCATATGTTACTTTTATGTTTCAACATAGGTTTAAGTTTTGTAATTATGCGAATGATTAACATCAACAACCTACTTTCAATTATTCGTGTATCATAGCATCCTACTTTCATTTCTTTCTACTTTTTTTTGTCATTTTTGCACATCAAAGCTGCAATATCAACCTTCTTTTGCTATAAGAATGGTCTTTGTAAGATACTAAATTAAACATACTTAAAAGATGGTTCCCTCATGTGGATGAAAGGATTTTGCATATGTGATCTGCAAAATCCTCATGTCTATCTGAAAAATCCATAAAGTAATGATAAATTATGTCAAATGAGTTGTACAACACTATTTCCCGTGTGACAGATGGAATTTATGAAGGTATTGCTATTGGAGGAGATGTTTACCCCGTTTTTACTCTTTCAGACCATGTTTTGCGGTTCAACAACATTCTTCAGGTACCTTGATATAATAAATTACCATTATACCCTTTTTTGTAATAAACATAACATTTACACGTTTCGTGTTTTTCAAGTCTGAATCCGGTAGGATGCAGGTCTTATTCGTGCAGAGAGCAATGTCATTATGAGATAGGTATACTAACATACCATTTTACATTGTATTTTGTTTCATATAACTAAGTGTGAATTTGCCTTTATGTTACCCAGAAAATATGGGTGATGGATATAAATTGGTTGAATCATGAAAGTAGGATGCTATAATAAACAAATCACTGAAAGTATATTGCTATTTATCACATTTAACCCTAATGTTTATGTGTTTGGTAGGTGAATTATGCTCTTGGGGCTTTATATTATATGTGTAATGCATCTACAAAGGAAGATATATTCAAAACAAAAGTGGTGGATACTATTAAAAGATATGCAAGTGCTCTTGATGTTAGCTTCAGCAATCTTGCCGAGTCATTTTTAGACAAGCATGTCATTGAAGTGTAACTTTTATTTATTTATTTATTTATTTTTATTTTAGACGAATGGCTAATGAAAAAAAATTGAATATTTGGTCGCTGTTGCAACAGTTTATGTGGATGCAAGTTGTACATTTAAGTTGTTTGTTAGATTTGCGTGCAATATAATGTGTATAAAAGCCACCATCAATGTCACTTCTGAACTTTATTAAATTCTTTCAATGAGAATGGTTTGATGATACTAATCCTTATGTTCTTTCATTTCTTTAAGGTTGAAAAACTCGGAAAGGATTCTCTTGTGAACTGTGCAAAGACAAGCATGCCTTCTAAACTATTAGCTACTAATGATGACTTCTTTGCAAATCTGGTATGTTTCTAATTTGCTCAAATTGCAAATAATAGCAACATAGGTAACCATATCTATCTATATGGGCAAGATACTTTCTCTTTTATTTTTTTCCTATAATAGCAACATACTTACATTTTTGTACAAATATGTGGCTGAGACGTCACTTCTAGGATTGCTTGAGAACCCCAATAACGAAACGTGGAAGAAAAAAAATACCCCAAGAACGAAAACCCCAAAAGAATACGATCGAGAGGAAAACGACAACCGAAGGACTTAAACCGATCGGCCCCAAACGTTTTCACCTTAAACACTCGCTCAAATTTATAAGAGAAGAAAAAGAACCCGTGCGGAGCACGGGGACCCACTCGTTAGCAATAAATTCGGAGTGATATGATATCATTATAGGGGATGATTTGACTTTTTAAGAGCTGAGTTTGTAAGGTAATGATCAATAATGTTATGTGTTTGCAATGTTGTACGAAATCACTATTAGAAAGTGATGACAACTATTGATCATTCTGTGGGTCTTGGAACACTAGATAGTATAACGAAATGAGTCATCACATTCAGTTATATGTTTAGTTGGCTTTAATGATGAAAATCACTAAAGTGCTTGCTTGCAATATACAGCTAAAACCCCAAACAAAGTAATTCTGATATGTAAAAAATTGTTTTTGTAAAAATATACTTTAATAAATAAAGTTATATTGATAAATAGAATAAATATAAACACATTCAAGATAATATATTTATTTCAAGTAGTCAAGTTTAGTTTTTATTATGAAAAACTCATTGACAAGTAAAAATATTAAGCTAAATTACGTGACATGAAATCTCATAATAAAATTATAATGAAACTACGGAATGCACACCCACGCATTGTCACACAAAAATTGGTGTATGTGTAATAAGTAACACATAATTTACAGAAAAATATATATAATTAAATCTAACAATTCGTTTTTAATTTGTGAAGACGAAAAAATATATAAAATGAATATTTATATGTTCTACAACCCTACATGCATGAAAACGAGTATGTACAAAATCTAGAAAATGTTTTCATATCCGAAACTAATATGTAAAATTGAAAAAAAAAATGTATAAAAACATGTGGGAAAATGGGAAAATCTTAAAACGATTTATAAAAATGAAATTATAAAAAAGTAGTAAAAAATAATTTAATAAAAACGATGTCGTCAAAAAAAAGTTGTCAAGAAAATATCGAAATTGGAAAAAAAATTCTTAAAAACAGAAAAAAAACAAAGTTGTAAAAAAATTTGGAGAAATTTATAAATAAAAAACTGGACTAACTTTGGAAAAAAAAACTTTAAAAGTTGTGCCAAAATTGTGAAAAAAAATGAAAGACGTAAGGACCAAAATTGCAAAAGAAAATTAAAAATTAGGTTACAATTATAAAAAAGAAAGCTTAATAAAAAACGGGATCTTATAATAAAAATATTTGGATCAAATTCGTAAAAGAAAATGAAAGTTGTACCAAATTTAGAAAACATAAAGAAAAGTGTTTGGACCAAAATTGTAAAAGAAATTGAAAATTGAGCTAACATAGAAAAAACCGAATAAAAGAATATTATAAGTATTGTGTATGCATGAGTGAATTTGTAAAAATAATTAGTTATTGAGATAAAACTATACAAAAGAAAATTATTGAGTTAAAATTATAACAAAGAAAGTTAAAGGGCTATAACTAGGTGTGGAACATGAGAGGGTCCTGCTAGGTTAACAGACTAAATTTGTAAAAATAATTAACTGTTGGGATAAAACTATTAAAAAGAAAAATACAATAACCTTAACGATAATTTAAAAGAAAACATCTCAAGTCATGAATGTTCGTAGTTTAATACTTCGTAACGCAAGCAGTGTATTAATTTAACACAATATAAACACCATCGGAGTCCCCCTACGCGTGAAAGAAGCTAATCTCAAAACACAAAGACTACAAAGCTAAAGCTGGCTTTTCTAAAACATCCTCATGCTTTTAGACCCGCAACCTTTTGTCTTAACGCATCAATCTCTTCTTGATGCTCAGCCGTAGCTTCTTCCTGCATCACCATTTTAACAAATTACAACAATTTCCAAAAAGAAATAGCAACATACTTTACTCTTGCTGTCAATATAGACTGTCTTGTATTTATTACTCATGATAGCATCATGAGTAATAGCAATGTATTTAAACTTTTTCGCGATAATAGCAATGTATAAAAATGACACTTATATAAAAATGAAATTTACCTCGGGATCTCGTGTTTTCTCAACACCTATACATTTTGAGCCACTGATACTGGCACTCTTCATCAAACTCCGAGCGCTCATATTCCCCTTTTGTTCATCTGAATTATCCGACCCTGTAGACTGCCCGGGAGGGCTATCGAGTTTTGTAGCAACAGAAGTTGCATTCTGCTTTTCTAAATCATTTTCTTGACCACCGGACGTTTCTGCTTTCGGTGCAGGAACTCTTTCCCTATACAAAAATATATATATATACATTAAATTTACAATACACAAAGGAATTATGTACCCCATACATAGTGCGCCTGATACCATATAACATCACAATGTGCCTGATACATACTTTATGTATCAGGCACATTGAGGCACAATTTGCCCGATACACATTATAATATTACATTGTGTATCAGGCATACTGTATTCAGGCAGGATCAGTGTGCCCGATACCATATAACATCACAATGTGCCTGATACACATTATAATATTACATTGTGTATCAGGCACACTGCTGAAGAGACATATTGTATCAGACGCATTAAGATGCATTACAATGCGTCTGATACATATAAATATGTATCAAGCATAAGTATGTATGTATGCATGATACAAATTGTATCATGCATACATACAGTATAATGCTCAATATGAATATTGTTGAGCATGATACATATATAGCAACTTACCTAGGAAGTGAGGCATGCTGTCTTTGAAGCGGAGGAGTAGAACTTTTCTCGCCTTTTCCATAATGCTCCTCGAGATGTGCGAATTGTCTCTTAAACCGATCAACGCCACTATTGTAAATACAAAGCAAATCATGGGTGAGAATTTAATATATAAAAATTTATACGTAACAAAAATAATGTTTTTAGACATGATAAAAATTGTAAATTTTTGTTCCATCCAAAAAGGTGGGACATGGAAACTCTATAAAATTCTCGGTACAAAAGACATGAATGCCCGTCGCATCCTCGTCATCGAAATAGCCATAGATATCGAGGATGAGGAGGGCATTCACGTCTTTTGAGCAACAAAGCAGAAAGAATAAGACCTTGGATACATGAAGCTAGTTTGTTCTCCACCACGTAAATATTCCTTAAGCATCTGAGGATGATACTCTAAAATCTGATGTAAATAAGAAAATGTCAACAAGTATGTCAAATGATCCTAATCATGTTACAAACTATTCCCTCCTTCCTATGAAAGTTACAAATGTGTCTTTTTGTGGCAAAAGTTTAATTGAAAATTGCTTTAGGGCCATTTGATTCGCAGAATGTTTTGAAAGGAATTCAAATGGAATGAAATTCAATTCAATTTAATCCTTTATAGATTTTTGTTTGGTTTGTGAATCCGTCAAAGGATTTGGAATCTAAATAACGGAAAATTACAGAATTGCCCTTTATTGATTTTCTGTAGTTAGTTGTTTGTGTTATACATAAATATTTGAAATAAACAATAAATACCTTAAAAAATATCTAAAATACCCTTTTATTGCTTTCTTGTTCACGAAGTTCTTGAAAAACTATTTTTAGGTAAATTATTATAATACTTAATTACTCTTTTGAAAAAATAAAAGATTATTTGATCACTTTTTAACAAGGAAATTACTCTTTCGAAATCCATCAGTCATAGGATTTTGTGAACCTCAATGGAATTCAATTCCATATTCACTTGCAACCAAATGCCGGAATAGAATGGAACTAGATTCCGATTCCGATTCCGATTCCGATTCCGATTCCGATTCCGATTCGATTCCAATTCCAACCAAATGGCCCCTTATTCCCCAAATATTATAATTACACAAGGGTATTTGAGACATTTGATTCTTGATAACAAATTTTAGCTTGAAACCATGCGCCAAAATGTTTCATTTCAATAAAACTTAAGAAGTTTTGTAAAGTAAAATACAAACCTCTCGATAAATTAGCTCTCTAACATCATCTTTTCCCAACTTTCTCCTCTCAAATTCAAACTCCATCTTTGATATGGCATGAGTTGAAGGCTCTCTCTCCACATTTGCCAACCCTTGAAAGTACGGATCCGCCAATGCCTGCAAAATCAACAAACACCGTAACAAAATCAATCCCAATTCTCCCTTGTCACCTTTATAAAACCATAAAGGTCAAATACGTAATTTTAACATACATCTTCAGCTGACGGCCGATCTTTTGGATCAAATGAAAGCAAACGTTCCAATAGTCGAAGGGCCAACGGGTCCACATTAGGAAACTTATGTGTAAAAGGAACAGGCGGTTTCTTGCGCATATTGCTAAGATATCTTCTCGCCTTTTCATTCCGAATCTGCATTTTTTTATTTTGATTAAATAAATGATTTGAACCATTTTGAAAAAATGGTTTTCCAGTAATTTGTTCAACTAACCCTTGCAATGGATTCAGATGAAGGAGTTCCAAGTAAATCAGTCATGAGATCCAATTGATGAACCACATTTTTTCCAGGAAATAATGGTTTTCCAGTAAGTATTTCAGCAAATATGCATCCAATCCCCCAAATATCAATGCCAGGAGTATACTACAACAAAGGGTAATTAAGTAATTTTAGTTTTAGAAGCTGTTAAAAGAGTAAAAAGTGAATTTTTGTAATATGAAAGATGAAGGATTGTAGCATTGTACTTTTGAGAAAAAGGATCCACAGAGTTCAGGAGCACGATACCATCGAGTAGCAACGTAATCCTGCGACAATTAAATAATAAAATAAAATACAAATATATTAATTATTGACTAAGAATGCCACATGGACGACACGTGGACAAACTTTTAACATACCGTCCAAAATATGGCTGATGGTGCATCATTAAATGACACCCGAGCAAGCCCAAAATCACAAATCTTTAATTTACAATCGGAATTCGCAAGAATGTTTTTTGGTTTCAAATCTCTATGAAACACATTTGCTGCAAAAATAACAAATAGTCAAATACCAATGTAACAAGATTGCTAGAAATTGCACAAACCTAAATGTAGCTAGAAAACTATACATAACACAAGAAGATATAATGTAATCAAAAAGGACAAACCTGCATGAATATATTTTAATCCGCGAAGAAGTTGGTACAAGAAGAATTGATAATGTTCAGGAGTTAGATCATCATTTGCTCTGATAACTTGATGAAGGTCAGATTCCATCAATTCAAAAACTACATAAATGTCCTTAAACTCTCTTCTAGAAGGTGGAAGCATAATATGTTTGATTTCTACAATATCAGGATGTTTGAGTAATCGAAGGAGTTTGATTTCTCTAAGAATCCTAGTGGCATCAGATACATGCTCAAAAACATCATTGATCTTCTTGATTGCGACCTTTTCTCCTGTGTGAGTGTCAATGGCGGACCCCACAACACCATAACTTCCTTTCCCAATAACTTCTTGAACTTGGTACCTACTTGCCTCTCCATATTCTGTGAAGAATTCGGCTTCAATCTGTTTCAACAATGGTAAAAAGGGCATCTTTTAATTAACGAAAGAAGAGGTAAAAGGGTAAAACGAAATAGATGTGTAAATGCAGCCAAAAGGGGGAAAACTTTGTATGTGTTCAATTGAAGGAGGTTTTAAACACGTTGTGGTGGGAACAGCCACAGAAACACAAATAAGACTATGCAACATCAACGTCATCTACAATGGGGTTAAACAAATCAAATCGAGTACAGTTCACTATACATAGTCTTGTGATCAGTGGGAGCCACAAAACTGTAAATAGAGAGGTATCAAGTTATGAACAAAAGCGAGAAGAAAAGAGAAGGTTCTAGTTTATGGGGACAAAGGAAATCAATCATCTGAGAGATTAGCAAGTGGTTTGAACTTATTCACTTTATTGTTATCTTTGATGGTATAGTTTGTGTATTTTGCGTATGAGTTAAATATACATCTATGACGTCATGAAAACAGTGATTGTACGGATCCAATTTGACGTGAATTAATTGTAGCAAAAGTCATAATTGATATCCGTGACAGAAGATCTGGAGAAAGCGAGAGATTGAAAAGAAAAACACCTTTCTGTTATGATCCATGGGGACGGAAGGCGAGGGGTAAACAGGTGGAAACCCGATGCGTTTGGGAACCCTGATAACCTTAAGAGCAGAAAAATCAAAGTCTTCGGTAATGGTGAGTTGGTTCGCAGTAGATGATGATGAAGAGGATAACGATTTGGTTTCAGAATCGAGATTCACATGGCCATCGGGATTAGGAACAGAAGAAGAGCGACGATTGTGATGATGAAACCAACGAAGAACCCCGTCTACGAATGTTCCACTCCCCATAAAACCCGCAAAGACCTACTAGTCCACTAGTTTTCAGAGACAGAAACTATCGATCGTGTTGTCGATTGGCAGCCAATCGATCTCAGCATCCCCTGTGTCTTATAAAATCAGCAAACACAGTTGTATCCACCGGAGTTTGATGAGGAAAGAGAGGAGGAAACTGGGAAACAGAGCTGTCGCCGCGTTACGTGAAAGGGGAGAGGAGATGGGCCGAGATCGGTGAGAAGTGAGATGTGAGAGGCGAGAGGAGGGGCCCGCTCGTCGTGCTTTATATCATAGTTCATTATTGGTTGTCTTTATTTTGTATGGTTTTTGTTTGTTGTTTCGTGCCCATTAAAATATTTGATGTTGATTGAATTATAGAAACAGTCCTTCAACTTTGTAGGATTTACATTCTTAGAAATGTAGCATCCCAATTTTTGTATTAGAGTGAAGCAATGTTTTGAAAATCGGACCGGACGTCGAACCGGCCGTGTTACCGGTTCGATGGTTCAATTGGTTCGACCGGTTGAACCGTTCGTAAAAACCGGATGACGTCATATATATATATATATATATATATATATATATATATATATATATATATATATATATATATATATATATATATATATATATATATATAACATCTTATATTATATTTAGAAAATAAAATCAACAAGCAGTTTTAGTATGGAATCGTGGATAAAAGAACGCTACGTAACTAATGTTCTAAACATAAAGGTAAATAAAATTGAACTTTATTGGAACTACTTCTCAATATATATAAATGAAGTCTAACATTTGGAATGGATGGCAAACGTAAAAGAACTAAACCTTTGTCCCACATCGGTGGGGTGATGAAAGAGTCAAGTGGATTTGCCTCTATATAAATGAAGCCTAACACAAACTACGTCCCAGAGCCTAGCGTTGGTTTTAATTACCAAAATGCAATAGGCTCTGAACCGGTGTGTGATGTAATTACATTCAACCGAAAATCAGTTGCGTTTCAAGTTTAAAATTTTAGAAATCCGGTTTTTTTAAATGGTTCGACCGCCCCGGTTTGTTACGGTTTTTGGTGAACCGTCCGGTTTTTACCGGTTTGATTACAAACGGTTTTTTGGTATCTAAAAACCGGTCACCAGACCGGTTCCCGGTTAAACCGGTCCAACCGGCCCGGTCCGGTCCGGTTTTCAAAACCATGGAGTGAAGTGTGAGGGTAGGCTTAATAAAGAACTAAATTATATGACCTAACCCAGAATCACATGAAAATGACATATGTTTGTTTATGAATATATATGTAATTTTCATATTCATTAATGAACATAAGCCATTTTTCATGTGGTTTAGTTATATAATTTGGTTCTATTTTGGACTTGTCACTATATATAACTTTTCAATATTTTCATTTTGCGAGTTAATCATGGTTGAGGATAGGAGTGGCAATCGTGTGGTGCTTCGGTTGGCGGATCGAAGAACATGACCTGAACACAACTTGTATACTTAAACGTGTCGTATTGTTCAACACTAATATGTATCTGTGAAACATAGACACGATCCGTCTAACCTGTTTAATTATACGAGTTTGAGGGTTCACGAATCATACTCAAGTTCACGGGTCATATGTTGAATAATGGCGATTCATTTTCGAGTTCACGGGTTTGTAGATCATACTCGTGTTATGGGTCATTTTTAAATTTGCGGTTGTAAAATAGTTTAATTAAACAGGTTGACAGGTCGACCCGTAAACCTGCCAGAACCCCTCACGCAACCCGTTTATTACAAGTTTTGTGGGCAACAGGGTCGGTCCGTAGGTCTTTCATGCCTCGGACGAAAATACTTAATGATGCCCCTATAATTGTAACAAACCCATACACAAACATAAATTTATAATATAATATTTTTGTTTAAACATAAATGCTTAAAAATGTCCCTAATACTATTAACATAAACAGAAATTAGTCAAATTCAATGAGCAAGTAAACCCACCCCTAGCAGTCCTTATGATCAATTTTGTGTAATGATCTACTTTATATATGTATATAAATTACAGTAAATGCAAAAAAAAAAAAAAAAAAAAAAAACAACTCAATATGGCTTAATCTATGTCTTTTTCATTTTGTATGTCTTGATCCACGTGTGGCATGCTGATTTGTAATTTGCCAATACAAATTAAACAATTTAAGCTATTAACAACAATGCAATTTGAAAAATTAGCAAAATTCTATTACAAGAGTAACTAAGAAAATTTTCAACTTGTAGCAAATTTTACAAGTACAATGCTATCGTAAATAAATAAAGAAAAGTGCAATGCTATTTCTTTTATTTAAACTTGATTTAAATAAGCAAAATCAAGATTACAAATTGCCAATATAGCCTTGCACATCTACGAATCCTAAGAGTACATATCAATACCAAGAAATTTGTAATCTCAATCAATATTCATCACAAACACAAAACAAATAACCATCAACACTTTATTTGAACATGAAGAAAATACACAAATTTAGATCCACAGAATAAAACAGCAAAACATAAATGTAAAATTAGATCACTTGGCTATGTATAGCCACGTGAAAACAGCAAAACACGCGTTAAAGTTTAAACAAAAGACAAAAAGGCCAACATAAGAGACATATTAAGCAGACAAGTACTAAAGCTATGGCGAACGCCCACAATGAAAAATCAAATAAACCCTTTGAATCAATTCATTAAAAACATAAATGTTTAATGAGACATTAAATTAAAATATTTAATGTTGATTGAATTATAGAAACAGTCCTTCAACTTTGTAGGATTTACATTCTTAGAAATGTAGCATCCCAATTTTTGTATTAGAGTGAAGTGTGAGGGTAGGCTTAATAAAGAACTAAATTATATGACCTAACCCATAATCACATGAAAATGACATATGTTTGTTTATGAATATATATGTAATTTTCATGTTCATTAATGAACATAAGCCATTTTTCATGTGGTTTAGTTATATAATTTGGTTCTATTTTGGACTTGTCACTATATATAACTGTTCAATATTTTTATTTTGCGAGTTAATCATGGTTGAGGATAGGAGTGGCAATCGTGTGGTGCTTCGGTTGGCGGATCGAAGAACATGACCTGAACACAACTTGTATACTTAAACGTGTCGTATTGTTCAACACTAATATGTATCTGTGAAACATAGACACGATCCGTCTAACCTGTTTAATTATACGGGTTTCGGGTTCACGAATCATACTCAAGTTCACGGGTCATATGTTGAATAATGGCGATTCATTTTCGAGTTCACGGGTTTGTAGATCATACTCGTGTTATGGGTCATTTTTAAATTTGCGGTTGTAAAATAGTTTAATTAAACAGGTTGACAGGTCGACCCGTAAACCTGCCAGAACCCCTCACGTAACCCGTTTATTACAAGTTTTGTGGGCAACAGGGTCGGTCCGTAGGTCTTTCATGCCTCGGACGAAAATACTTAATGATGCCCCTATAATTGTAACAAACCCATACACAAACATAAATTTATAATATAATATTTTTGTTTAAACATAAAAACTTAAAAATGTCCCTAATACTATTAACATAAACAGAAATTAGTCAAATTCAATGAGCAAGTAAACCCACCCCTAGCAGTCCTTATGATCAATTTTGTGTAATGATCTACTTTATATATGTATATAAATTACAGTAAATGCAAAAAAAAAAAAAAAAAAAAAACAACTCAATATGGCTTCATCTATGTCTTTTTCATTTTGTATGTCTTGATCCACGTGTGGCATGCTGATTTGTAATTTGCCAATACAAATTAAACAATTTAAGCTATTAACAACAATGCAATTTGAAAAATTAGCAAAATTCTATTACAAGAGTAACTAAGAAAATTTTCAACTTGTAGCAAATTTTACAAGTACAATGCTATCGTACATAAATAAAGAAAAGTGCAATGCTATTTCTTTTATTTAAACTTGATTTAAATAAGCAAAATCAAGATTACAAATTGCCAATATAGCCTTGCACATCTACGAATCCTAAGAGTACATATCAATACCAAGAAATTTGTAATCTCAATCAATATTCATCACAAACACAAAACAAATAACCATCAACACTTTATTTGAACATGAAGAAAATACACAAATTTAGATCCACAGAATAAAACAGCAAAACATAAATGTAAAATTAGATCACTTGGCTATGTATAGCCACGTGAAAACAGCAAAACACGCGTTAAAGTTTAAACAAAAGACAAAAAGGCCAACATAAGAGACATATTAAGCAGACAAGTACTAAAGCTATGGCGAACGCCCACAATGAAAAATCAAATAAACCCTTTGAATCAATTCATTAAAAACATAAATGTTTAATGAGACATTAGAGTTTAATTAACCTATAATAGCATATAACAAGCTCATTAGGGCCATTGCAAATGACAGTAATTGATCCAAAGGTGATGCAAAAAAATGTATGAAAATATTGTAATTTAAAAGTAACTAGGGTTTAAACCGTCTGCGCGATGCTGCGGAAGCCCGGTATATTGAAAAACGCAGCTCGACAAAAAACAAATTATGTAAAGGACGAAAATCGTAACTTTAAAATATAGTAAGGGACTGAAATCGCAACTTATAAAATACCATTTGTATAACTTTATAATAAATAGGGATGAAAACAATTAATTCGATGATGCGGAAACCCGGTATATTCGAAAACGCAGCTCAACAAAAAACATATTACGTAAGGGACGGAAATTGTAACTTTAAAATATAATTAGGGACCGAAATCGCAACTTACAAAATACTATTAATATAACTTTATAATAAATAGGATTAAAACAATTAATTCGAAATTAGTTGAGGGGAAAAAACGTAAATATGAAAGTTTGCTATAAGCAGAATCAAATTTGCTAATTCCAAATATAACCTTATTTGTATTTTGTATCAAATGCTTTAATAATTATATTATGATATTATTTTAGTACTTTTGGTTCTGGAATTAGCAAAAGGAATTGAATAGTAGAAAACACTCACAACTGAGATTTGCTAATTAATATATATATATAATTGACACAAGGTCGTTGACCATCAGGAAAGAAAAAATCAATCAGGTCTCGTCGTCTTCTTTACTTTAGCTCTAATAATGATGCCTCAAAATTGTGATATACTACAATTGTCTTTTGTTTACAGTTTAGACATTTCTATTATAGAAGAATATGATAGGCTAAATCACAATTATGCAGTTAACTAATAACTATAGGCCCAAAGTTGATGCCTCCTGTTTAAGTGATGTCCTAGGTCAGTAGCCTAGCTCACTCTAGGCTTGGGTCGGCCTTGATGGGTAACCCGAAAATAATTTGAAATTGTTTTATGGTCAACTCAAATTCGTTTATTTACACGTTAGACTCGCATCATCTTTTGTGTTGTGTTAAAACTTATCACCCCCTAATTGAGGGTTGATAGTGTATTTGCGTTAGCTTTTGAAATATTTGTGAAAAAGGAAAAGTTGGGAGCTAAATTATAAGTTAAGTAAAGTTGAAGAGAAGAAGAGTGATAAATAAATTGTGACGAATTAAACAATTGAAAGCTCAAAGTGTGCTAATATGGAAGAATTAAACAAAATATACATAGGGAATCATTTTGTGATATAAACATCTATCATATTACTATTTTTAGTGAATAGCCCCTTGAAATATTATACAATAAAAGACATTTTTTTTCTTGATTATATGGGGCTAATTTAGAAAAAAAAAACATTTTTGACAAAAATTCGGTTTAACCACCAATTTTTAAAATATTCGGGAAAAGCCATCAATTTTTGATAAAAGTTTTCATCGAAGCCGTTGTTACAGACTTCTTCATGTCATAATGGTCGACTTAAAAAAATTCCAGAAATTGGTGGTTTTAGTAGAACAAATGAAAATTTCATGGTTAAACCAGATAAAGTGATAAAATATAAAGTTTTTTCGTAATTCTATAAATTAAAGTGTAAATATTATCTAAGACTGATTACAAAATAAAATACTATATTTTGCCAAAGATTCGTTTTAACCACCAATTTTTATAAGATTCGGAAAAAACCATCATATTTTATAATAAATTTTTTTTTATCAAAACCATTGTTACCTGTTTTTTCAGATCATAATAGTCGTACTAATTTTTTTTCTCTAAAAATTAGTTATTTTATTAAAACAAATAAAAAATCGATCGTTAAACCAGAAAAATTATAAATATAATATGGGAAAAGTGAATATGTTGCTGTTATACACCTAAGCTCAGGTGTAGAACCATCAAAATTTATTAGTTTTCTTATAAAAATATGCATTTTTATTTTCTTTAATATATGTAATCCATGTGATTAATTATAAAAGGATGAAAAATATTCATACAATATAGTGATTAAAAGTATTACACCTGCATGTGACGATAACATAAAAGTTGGCGGTAAGAAGAAACATCACTAAAATAGTGTTGGTTATATGCCCATCGTTATAACAAGTTGGTAATATTACTATAAATAGTAGGGTCTTTTTGGGTTACACGCAAGAGACGATTTAGCTAAAAGAGATCGAAAATAAACTTGAGGGGTTAAGTTTATTAATATATCAAAGAAAAGATATATTAATTAGAAACTTAATGGTTAAGTTTATTAATATACCAAAGTAAAGGTATATTAATTAGAAACTTAATAAGGATAAAGGACTAAAGTGAAATATCCACAAGGGAGGGGATAAGGATGATGAGCACTATAAATACAACCCTAGATATGAGTTGTAGGGGCTGCCAAAACCCTAATTTTCGTCACACTCTTCCCACCCCTCGGTATACGGCCGATTTCTTTCAAAACCCTAAGTATTACGTGCTAAAACTTCAAGCAAAGGTATATACTACATCAACGGGTGCTGGATCGTTGTCTTGGGTGCGATTACATTAGAGGAGTTCTACTTTGGGCTCTCGTCATCCTAACAAGATCAGATCTGAGATTTAAAAGGTATGTCTTGAACCCTCTTGATTTTACAGTTACAAAAGTGTGCATGATTCTGTGATCCTGATTGAATACGATTTTGATTTCTGTTTCCGCTGCGTTGTTTTTTATGCTATCGTATTCCAACAGTGGTATCAGAGCCACTTTATCATGATTTTGTACTGTTTTGATTCGATTAAAATTGTTGAAAATCGTTTTTTTTCTGATTTATCGAATCTGATCGACGTCCGTGCCGCGGTACTTGAAATATCGCGTCGCGGGTTTTTCTAAAGTTACGATCATTAGGGTTTTGCCGCGTCGCGTTTCCTAGTGTTCCGCGCCGCGTCTTTCTTGTCATGATCGGTTTCTTTTGATTACCGCGTCGCGTTTTCTCGTGTTTCACGTCGCGGCGGTCGTGATGTTTTATTTTCTGAAATCAGATTTCTTGTTATAAAATGGTGATTTTAGTATTGTATGATTGTTTAGATTAATCATTGACATAGAATGCTTGCTTGCTCAATAGGATTAATAGCTAAACACAAAGTTTAAAATGCTTCAAAATTTAATGGATGATTGTTTAAATTAATTATTAACACTGCATCCTTGCGTGTTTAATATAATTAATAGTTAAACATAATTTTCAAAGAATACTTAAAATTTTAAATGATATATATATTAGAATTGTATCTATATGTATAACTTAAAATAAAAACATTAGTCAGACCGTGACTAGGCTCACCTACTCTAAATGTGTAGAAGGTTGAAGGAGGTCTCTTTGATTCCTAATGAGGTCGGTTTTTAAATAGCATTCATTGCTTACCACCCTCACCGCCTGTCACATTTTATTGAGTGGAGTTACCGAAAGGGTTTGATAGAACAGTGTTTCAAGATAAAAGTATTACTGAAAATACACAAGTAAGAAAAATTTGTTAAAAGTTAATAGAATTTTTCAAAAGTCAAATTGGCAATTTCAAACCGGTTTTAAAAGTTTAAATTGACCCTTTTTGCCAATTAAAAGGTTAAAGTGTTTTAACAAGAATGATATATGCAAAACTAGATTGTTAAAAGTTATTGACATGTTTTAAAAATTATTGGCAATTGTAAGACGGATTTTAAAAGTTTAGAAGACTATTTTGCCAAAAAAAAAAAAGTTAAAATATTTTAACTTAACGAAACGAAATCCCGTTTTATGAAAATGTGAATCTCATGCTACCCACAAAGAACCACACATTTAACCGGGCCCTTCCGGCGTGGGAAGTGCTATAGCCAACGCGTCGGATTGGACTCGGCCAAAATGATGTGATACTCGCGATAACTCATGAATCATGGGCCGGGTGTCACGTGGGTCTTCGTGGTCGATTTACCATCCAAACTCGTGATCCGCGGCATACCCGTCACGAGAGAGAGGATGAGCATGATGGGATTAAACATGCCATTGATCAGATTCAATGAATCCCAAAAGATCTAGAAGCTTCATAGAGATTGAAGTTGGCAAAGGAGTATTGCCTACCTAAATAACTTCTGGGGGTGACTACGGCATACCTCTTCACCACGAAAAGCGAAATATGGATTCTAGCCTTAAGTAAAATAATTTTATAGGTAATTAATTTATTAAGGGATAATCAAACTAAACAAAACTCTATTTTAGATGTCAATTAAAGAAAGTTTGAAAGTTACAACTTTTTTTTACTGCGTGGCTTCCTCGATCAAAGTAAGTTTAACGGCATAGATTATGCGTGTTGGTTCCAGAACTTGAGAAGAGTACTCAATGTCGAGGGAAATTTTTATATGATTAAGGAACAAGTTCCTATGGATTATCCAGCCAGATCCACTAGTGCTGAAATAGACGGTCAATCATCTTAGACGTCTAAATGATTCGAATAAGGTTGCTCGTTTCATGTTAGACACTATAATTCCCGAGCTTCAAAGAAGATTGTGGAGTCTTGGTGCTTTGACATGATTAACCGGCTTAAGGACATGATCCAAGAGCAGGTTAAATGGGAACGATTTGAAGTCATGAAAGCATTATTTGGATGTAGGCTGTTACTAGGATGGAGAGTCAATACCCATATGTTCAGCATAAGAGGGTACGTTGACCAAATGTGGAGGTTGGGATTTCCAACAAGTCAGGAGTTAGTCACGGACATTGTCCTTAACTCGCTGACTAGTTCTTATGATTAGTTCATTCTGGACTTCATTATATAGAACTTAAAAGGACCCTTCGAGAGATTACATAGCATGTTGAGGAAAGTAGAACTTTACATGGCTAGGGAATCCAACACCACAGTTCCTAAAGGAGGTGTCAAAAGGAAAAGGACAAACCCTACCAAGAGAATGATTTTCCTAAAGAAACCTCAATACTGAAATCCTGAGGAAGATTTTGTTTCCACTGAAAGGATGTGGGACATGGAAGGCATAAATGCTCAAGATATCTGATGCAATAGAAGTAGTTGCAAGCCAAAGAGTATGGCACTTCAGGTATATTTGTAATTCCATAAGTGGTTTGCTTATGACCAGTATTGCGATTTTAATGGGCAGAGACTGGAATAAAGTAGAGGTACAAACCATGGAGAGCTGGATCGAATCATGGACTACAAGCAGCTTGCTTTCATCCATAGGATTAGGAACCAACTTCTCTATAGTGTTTTAGTTTATGGTTTTGCAATTTGAAGATTGTTGATGTGAATATTGTTTCATCAGATGGTTTTGACTTGGTTTAAATAAAGGTTGTTTTAAATAAAAGTTATTTTAAAAGTTATTTTGGAACAAAGTTATGGTCATTACATCTATGAGAACTGGTTCACAACAATAGTTCGAAAAGATTGATTCAAGAGAATCCAAATGTTTGGATTAATGGTATGAGTGGAATTGTCTGTTTTTGTAAACTTGAAAGAAGCTACCAGAACTCCAGATGGATAGGATTCTGGAAATCATTTGACTGAAAGTCTTATGATAACTGCTATTCTTGTCTACATATAGAGATAACTATGCACATCTCACAAGTTATTGTGGGCAAAGGCTGAGAATCTGTTGGACCTTGTACATCTAATGTATTTGGACCGTTCAGTTTTTCCACTAAACCGTCTAAAATACTCTATTGAGTTTGAAACCTATATGGTGATCAGTACTTCAAGAACAGAGTATTGAATCAGATGAGCAAATGATGAGAATTCTAAATCCAAGTGCGGATAAAGAGTTTCTTAGTCAGATTATACAATCATCTAATGCACTGTGAAAATTGTTTCAACAGTCAAATCCACTTAGAACGCTACGAGCATCGTATGGTGTGTCTGAGTTATAATCGAACATAAAGGTTCGACTTATGATGGATTGTATTATGCTTCCAATCTATGTCTGAGGTTAAACCTTAGAGACAATAGAGTCCTAACCCTTGCACCAACACAAAAGGTTCTATAAACACTGTCTGAGAAATATGGAGTGTAGATGTTTCTTCACTAGCATATTTAGAAATTTGGGGTCTTGAGACTTACGGTTTACCGTGTAGCTCAGAGGACGCCGATTAACATAAGTGTTATTCCATTAGAGTACTTGGATATAATAAGCATTTTGACAACAGTATGATGTTGTATAAATGGCAGTCTTCTATGATAGGAAGCTGGTATTCAAGAAATCAGTGGGAGCCTGACTGATCTTGATGAGACTCAAAGGATCAAAGAGCCTGATGTTGGCACTAGCACTCAACCAGAGGTAGTAAAACCTATTGAGACTGAGGAATCTGACATAACTCCATCTCCTGTTCGAGAAACTGATAAAGGACGTCATACACTTGGTTTTCATGAATTACATGTTGACGAAGGTGATGAATGTCTGGTGGATCATTGTGACCCTACCAATTATCGGAAGTCGTGGCAGGCCCCATGGGTTGCCTTAAGGAAAGAGATAATAGAGAGCGGGATGAAATCCATGTATGATAACCAAGTTTGGAACCTGGTTGATCAAACATCTGGCCTTAAAATAGTTGGGTGTAAATGGGTCTTCAAGAAGAAGACAGACGTGGATTGAAAGGTACACACATACAAAGCCAGATTGGTGGCAAAGGGTTATACTCAAACCCAAGGGATTGATTATGAGGAAACTTTTTCACCAGTGGCGATGATTAAATCTATTAGGATATTGTTTGTCATCGCAACATTTTATGACTACGAAATATGGCAAATAGATGTAAAAACCGCTTTCCTTAACGGAAAACTTTCAGAGGATGTGTATATGACACAACTAGAGGGTTTTGTACAGTCCAAATATCCTAATAGAGTGTGTAAACTTGTGAAGTCGATTTATGGACTCAAACAAGCATCTCGTAGCTGGAATCTCTGCTTCGATGAGAAAATCAAAGAGTTTGGATTTTCGAGAAGTAAAGATGAGTCATGTGTGTATGTCAGAGCTAGTGGGAGCATTGAAGTCTACCCTATGTCGTACACAGATAGCAAAGTTCTCATGTAAATGTCCCTATCTCACAAAATATGAAATAAATGAGAATTGCTATGCTATAAATGACACAGGAGAGACTTAATGCGCATGAAGCATTTTGATCTATGGAGATAGAATTAAGTGCTTCATATGGATTTTGGAAAAAAAAAGTGAACTATGTAAATGTCAGTGCTAGTGGGAGCACTAAAGTCCAACCTATGTTGTATGCAGATAGCAAAGTTCTCATGTAAACGTCCCTATATCGAGAAATCATAAATAAATGAGAATTGATGTGCTACAAATGACATAGGAGTGACCTATTGCATATGAAGCATCATGATCTATGGAGATAGACCTAAGTGGTTCATAAGGATAAGCTAGAGTACATGAGCAGTCGGATCTAGAGATACAAGACTCCTATAAGGGATTCAAGTTTCTGTATCAGGGTTTAGGACTGAGTGAAACTCAGAGTCCTAGTTCCATTAAGATCCTGGATGAAATGAGTTGAGTCCCGTATGCACTTGCATATGGATCAATCGCATAATGTACGAGACCTAATGTATCATATGCCTTGAGCATGATGATTTGACATTAGGCTAATCCTGGTAAAAGTCAAATGGATGGAAGTCACGAAGTAACTTAAATGTTTAAGATATTCTTGATCCATTATAGTATGGGAGAACTCAGTGTAAAGAAGCACACTGATAGTAGCTTCCAAAACTAATAGAAACGGTTCTTGTACGCAGTCAGGATCCGGGTTCTTACCAATAGAGACATCTCAGTTAATAGAGCTACATCGGATGAGGCAAGATAGCTGATCTGATCACTAAGTCAATGTCTCGGACTAAGCAAGATCGATCATGCTAAGTCCATTTGCATTAGATATGCAAATGAATTGATTTTGAGTGAAGTTAGTATAGTTTGATTTGTATTGGGAACTTAAGCAATGAAAAAACTCTATCTGATATGAAGATTATTATGTGGAGAACATAATATATGCATAAAGGCAGTCATTTCATTAGTTTATCATTGTGTTCCGATTTTGCGTGTTTTATTGACTTCCTGAATAATTTAATTATTATTCAAACTGTCCACAGTCGGTCATACTTTTGGGAGTAAGTATTGATTCAAGACTGACATGAGGAATTGGTAAATTGTCTATAGAGATGGACATAGCATGTAGATGCACTAATTCTCATGTGTACTTAATAGGGATTAAGTATTGGAGTAACCTGCACTTAGAGATTACTTCATGGAATCTGTCACGAGTAATTCTAAGATGGTAATATCTTATATTCTTCAAGCGGAGATGCATTGATTCTTTGTCCTGCAGTCTGTTGTGCCTTGGTTTTCTCCAACGTTGTCCGTAACTGGCAGCCATACAGGGAATGTCCAGGTATGACATGATGAGTAGGCGAGATCCGTGTAGTCAAAGTTTATTTGTTCCTTCTGCCCTAACAGGAGAAGCGATATCCATGGGCCCCTCGATGATTTGGTGCTGACAGCAAGTGTACGGCCGTACCGAGACTGAATTGATATAGAATCAATAGTGCAGTTTGTTGTGGTCATCACAAATCTCTATCGGGAAACATAATATTGAATGTCTGAGAATGACATGATTCCATGTCAGACGTTCATAAGGATATCTTTTAGAACAAAGGAATATTTGATCACTTGCCTAAGGGCTGTTTCATTAGATGAACACGGCACTTGTCTTGGATGACATACTGATGTGTTTTTAAACATACATATAAAATACCCAGAAAACGGTACCAAAAACTTGGTATGTTACGAGCGTATATATGATATTAGCAATTGGTTTTCACATTAGTTTTACATTTCTTGAACAGGGATATACCATGTATGAATAGAACAACACAATTAGGCAAGTGGACCTATTCGGTTGTAGTATAGTATTGGTAAATCCGGGTTGTCGAACCCAAGGGAAAACGGATATTTTTAAGTTAAGAAAATAAATTATTAATTAACAATTATTCAAGCAAACAGTAATTAAAAAGGGGGGTTGAGAGAATGCATTGACTTGTGTCAAGAGACACGCAAAAGTTTATTAGAATCGGAAAATATAAATATAAATTACAAAACATAAAAATAAACGTTTATACTTAGATTCGATTCAACCATCTAGTTATGTTTGATATTCTATTAGTGCAATGGATTATTGAAAGCTAAATATCGATTTCTAGAGTGATTAGATGTTTTGGTCCAACTACCTAATCCTATGATTATAAGGTCATTAATGGCAATGGTCATGCAATTACATATTCCAAATAATCATGTATTGGTTCGTATCATACAAGATTCATTCAAGTTTTTGATCTCAATGGTCATGAAAACCAAAATGGTTTGTAGAGATTGGTCCTCTAGTACAAACTTGTCATACATATATAAGTTCCTACCTTCGTGACTTAACCCTAGGATTTGGTCCATCACTAGTCATATCTGTCTAATGGTCATAGCACAGTTATGATGAAAGTCATATAGTCAGATTGGTCCTCTAGACTAAAATAACTCAGCAATAAGTCAAAAAGGAAGGTTCCTTAACATATATGATAGTCAAATAAATTATGCAAGATAAAATATAAAACGTTCAATATCCGATAAATAACAATCAAATCATAACTAGATAGTATTCAAATCTAAGTAATAAATAATGCAGATAAATATAACATGATCTGAAGAATACAGCCTAGGAAATCATAGTAGAATGCTAAACATATATAAAGCAAACCGAATGAAGTCCCGACCGAACATTCTTCAAGCTCTCGATTCCATACGCACCGTACCGTCTCCTCAAAACCTTCTGGCAGTTGCAGTGGGCAAACTCCCGAGTTTGGTGTTGGTAATGGGGTGTAGGTGTTTATGGGTTGGTGTTGGATATCTCAAACAACAAGAGAAGGCCTCTATTTATAGTGCTGTCCAGGCCCCGTCACGTCGCGACCATATAGGGGATCGCGTCGCGATCCAGTGTGAAATGCGTGACTCAGTTGGCCGCTATTCTGACTTTGTGGACTGTGGTTGGTGGGTCGCGTCGCGATCCATGTGGAGGTCGCGTCGCGATCTCTGTAAGGACGCGATCTTTCCTTCGTTCGCGATCTTTTTGGTCAGCACTACATCACCGTGTCATCACTTGTCGCGTCGCGACTCTATAGGGGATCGCGTCGCGATCCTAGCTGTTGCTGCCTTCAACTTCTTTTGTTCACTTTCAGGCTCGTATTCAGCTCCTTCTTTATCCGCAAAGCCATTTTTCCTGTGTTTTGGTAATTTAAACGTATAAGTACCTTTTATCTTGATATCATACCAAAAACACGTGTTTAGGCACTCGATATTGCCCGAAATATATGTATAAATGAGGCAATATCAAAATACCCTACACTTGGACTTTGCTTGTCCTCAAGCAAACTGCAATTTAAAACCAAGCCGAGAAACTTGATGACCAAACAACTTTCCATACGCTATCAAAGATCTAGCGTTTATTACCGATGTTAAGAATAATGAATTAAGAATAAACATAGTAGATTATACCTAGCCTTATGTATATATTTCTAACTTTTCAAAACATTACATAAACTCTCTTTCTATAAATGACAAGTCTTTAGATTGATAAATACTCATTTTTACATAACATCGAATACACCCTTTAAAGATTCTTCCACCTCAAGACTTTTTGTCGAATTTCCCATATTTAAAATAAAAATCATGCTGGACTAAATTTATCAAGTTAAGTTATTATTTCCATTTTTTTCGCACCTTTGAAACTCGTGACTTTCGATGGAATTCTTGATTACAAATTTTCGACTCAAGACTGTACAGAGTCTACTAATTCAAATTCCAAAGGCCACTAAGGAAATTCCATGACTTTCGATGACACCCGTGTAGCGAGCTTTCGGCAATATTATCCCAAACCAGTTGGTTTTATGTAATAAGGTGCATAAATGCCCGAAGGCCACCCATTTTATGTCTACTTGCTCGAATGTCAAAGGCCACTGATTGAATTTTCCTTTCTGAGTCTCAATCTTATGGTATAACATTACTTGACTTCTGCTTTTTAGCACATCAAATTTCTTGAGAATTTTTCTCATTTTAAGTTCATTTATCGAGGCTTATTTTCCTTAATTTAGTAACAGCCTATAATTCGTGTAATTTTGCAAGTAGGGAAACTGACTCAATTTCTTTTGGCAAAACTCAATTTTTAACAACTGATAAATTTTCGACGGGTCTATTTCATTATTTATGCTAAACATTTTGCAACTACCAAGCTGAAAACTTGTCCTCTATAGAACTAAATTTTATATAAAACAATGAAAAACTAAAAATACATACATAAGATTAAATGTAACCTACGAATTTATTTTCAAAACATTTTTCTTAACAATTATCTTTTTAGCGTTTAATTTTGGAATAGATGTTTAAGATAAAAAAAATTTAATTTGGCTCAGTTAATTATTGCAGTATGACGCTCTTACCCTACACTTATTTTATACAATAATTTTGTTGTATATATAATTCAAAACAGTAAAGGGAGCAAAATGGAACAGACTCCCCTTGGGTACCGGTCGACGTCATATATGAGGCTCTTTCTACATAAAAGAATTCGCTGAACATGCTGCCAGTATTGAATCTTAGCAAATCTGCATACACATCACTCAGACAAATATTATTCACACACAAATAAACACACAAAAATTAAATAAAAAATAAAAGTAATAACAGTAAAAGAAAAATATCACTCATTTTGTGCTCCGTGAAGTTTCAAAGCCGTGGCTACTGGGTTGCGGTTGCGGTGTGTTGTCCTGGCTGTGCGACTTTTGACCGTCGTTAGTATCGCTGCCTCCACCTTAAAGAAGCGTCCCCCTTCTCAGTAGTGGCTGATTTTTAGCCTGAAAAACCATGTATCATTATGCACGACCAGCATCTGCCTCGGTTGGTTACGCGTTATGCATGTTTACGTGTCGCGTAACTTGAAGTTGTCTCTTTCTCAACGCGATCCGGATTGTCGACGCGCCACGTTCGGATGGCATACACGTCGCATTGCGTGAGTAGAAAAGACTTCAAAGTTTTGTCATTTCATTTTTCCCGAAATATTCACCCCACACTTAAAATATGCTTAAGGTGTGCAAACATCCATTTTATGATTAGCGATATATCAATAAAAATACAAAAACAAATTTACAATCACACAAATATTAACTAATAATTTAATTTTCTATAAAAAAAATAAAACGTATTCCCCGGCAACGGCGCCAAAAACTTGATGTGTTTTTAAACATACATATAAAATACCCAGAAAACGGTACCAAAAACTTGGTATGTTACGAGCGTATATATGATATTAGCAATTGGTTTTCACATTAGTTTTACATTTCTTGAACAGGGATATACCATGTATGAATAGAACAACACAATTAGGCAAGTGGACCTATTTGGTTGTAGTATAGTATTGGTAAATCCGGGTTGTCGAACCCAAGGGAAAACGGATATTTTTAAGTTAAGAAAATAAATTATTAATTAACAATTATTCAAGCAAACAGTAATTAAAAAGGGGGGTTGAGAGAATACATTGACTTGTGTCAAGAGACACGCAAAAGTTTATTAGAATCGGAAAATATAAATATAAATTACAAAACATAAAAATAAACGTTTATACTTAGATTCGATTCAACCATCTAGTTATGTTTGATATGCTATTAGTGCAATGGATTATTGAAAGCTAAATATCGATTTCTAGAGTGATTAGATGTTTTGGTCCAACTACCTAATCCTATGATTATAAGGTCATTAATGGCAATGGTCATGCAATTACATATTCCAAATAATCATGTATTGGTTCGTATCATACAAGATTCATTCGAGTTTTTGATCTCAATGGTCATGAAAACCAAAATGGTTTGTATAGATTGGTCCTCTAGTACAAACTTGTCATACATATATAAGTTCCTACCTTCATGACTTAACCCTAGGATTTGGTCCATCACTAGTCATATCTGTCTAATGGTCATAGCACAGTTATGATGAAAGTCATATAGTCAGATTGGTCCTCTAGACTAAAATAACTCAGCAATAAGTCAAAAAGGAAGGTTCCTTAACATATATGATAGTCAAATAAATTATGCAAGATAAAATGTAAAACGTTCAATATCCGATAAATAACAATCAAATCATAACTAGATAGTATTCAAATCTAAGTAATAAATAATGCAGATAAATATAACATGATCTGAAGAATACAGCCTAGGAAATCATAGTAGAATGCTAAACATATATAAAGCAAACCGAATGAAGTCCCGACCGAACATTCTTCAAGCTCTCGATTCCATACGCACCGTACCGTCTCCTCAAAACCTTCTGGCAGTTGCAGTGGGCAAACTCCCGAGTTTGGTGTTGGTAATGGGGTGTAGGTGTTTATGGGTTGGTGTTGGATATCTCAAACAACAAGAGAAGGCCTCTATTTATAGTGCTGTCCAGGCCCCGTCGCGTCGCGACCATATAGGGGATCGCGTCGCGATCCAGTGTGAAATGCGTGACTCACTTGGCCGCTATTCTGACTTTGTGGACTGTGGTTGGTGGGTCGCGTCGCGATCCATGTGGAGGTCGCGTCGCGATCTCTGTAGGGATGCGATCTTTCCTTCGTTCGCGATCTTTTTGGTCAGCACTACATCACCGTGTCATCACTTGTCGCGTCGCGACTTTATAGGGGATCGCGTCACGATCCTAGCTGTTGCTGCCTTCAACTTCTTTTGTTCACTTTCAGGCTCGTATTCAGCTCCTTCTTTATCCGTAAAGCCATTTTTCCTGTGTTTTGGTAATTTAAACGTATAAGTACCTTTTATCTTGATATCATACCAAAAACACGTGTTTAGGCACTCGATATTGCCCGAAATATATGTATAAATGAGGCAATATCACATACACCTTACTAGGTTAGGGAATATTAGACCATACAGTTGTTATAACAAGTGCAAGTGGGAGACTGTTGGTTATATGCCCATCGTTATAACAAGTTGGTAATATTACTATAAATAGTAGGGTCCTTTTGGGTTACACGCAAGAGACGATTTAACTAAAAGAGATCGAAAATAAACTTGAGGGGTTAAGTTTATTAATATATCAAAGAAAAGATATATTAATTAGAAACTTAATGGTTAAGTTTATTAATATACCAAAGTAAAGGTATATTAATTAGAAACTTAATAAGGATAAAGGACTAAAGTGAAATATCCACAAGGGAGGGGATAAGGATGAGGAGCACTATAAATACAACCCTAGATCTGAGTTGTAGGGGCTGCCAAAACCCTAATTTTCGTCACCCTCCTCCCACCCCTCGGTATACGGCCGATTTCTTTCAAAACCCTAAGTATTACGTGCTAAAACTTCAAGCAAAGGTATATACTACATCAACGGGTGCTGGATCGTTGTCTTGGGTGCGATTACATTAGAGGAGTTCTACTTTGGGCTCTCGTCATCCTAACAAGATCAGATCTGAGATTTAAAAGGTATGTCTTGAACCCTCTTGATTTTACAGTTACAAAAGTGTGCATGATTCTGTGATCCTGGTTGAATACGATTTTGATTTCTGTTTCCGCTGCGTTGTTTTTTATGCTATCGTATTCCAACAAATAGCACGTAAACAAGTTGAATTGAATGGAACAATAAATTGTGTACAACGATTTAGAATAAATTAAGTTGTTTGGGCTTTTATTTTGGTTAAAAACGGGTTGTTTGAGTGGTTCTACACCTAAGCTTAGGTATATAACAACCACATATTCACTATCCCCATATAATATATATTTTTTCAGTAACTAACATAAGGATCAAAACGGAAAAAAAATATATTTAAGGTCTAGTTAATTCAAAAACTTATCTTCGAGGACCAAATATGCATATACCCTTATATAGTTCATCATGTTTTACGTTTAATATAACTTTTACTTTTTTTTAACGGCGAAATTATATTAAGAGCAACTAGCAAGGAGCTAGCACTGAAAAAACAAAACAATTACATCTCAATTAAAGAATGATTTAAATGCCACAAGTTCCAATTTATCTTCTTCTTAGACCAACTATCACACCAAAGGAACGATTGAGCAACAATATCATCAAAGATCCCATTTTTTTTGGAAGAGTATCTCCAAAAATAGTATCGTTCTGAAATCTCCAGATGTACCACCATGCCACAAAAAGCACTCCTTCCAGCACTTCTTTAGCCTGCTTCCGTAACCTCAAATCTTGAAGCCAAGGCCTCCAATTCTCTAAAGACCAATCGGTTGGTAAAGCTACATCCCACCATTTCCCAATTCGAGCAAACACCTCTTGAGCAAAACTACACTAAAAAAAGATGCTCCATCTCTTCAGCTTTAACTCCACAAATCGGACATAAGATAGACTCTAATTCAATGCCTCGTTTAGACATATTTCATCTCGTGGGTAAACCATTCAACATCATCTTCCAAACAAAAACATTGATTTTTATAGGAACCATCTTGACACACCTTGTAGGCACTCCCGTACCACCATTAACCACATCATCTATACACCACCTAGTAAAGCTAACCGAAAATGAACCATCTGACACCAAATCCCAACGACAAATGTCTCGATTATTGGAAATATATACGTCTTGCATAATACTCTCCAACTCCCCCTTTTGCACTTCCTCCACATGTAACACCCGGTTCCTCAAAATTGGGATATACCAATTTCTTTAATCAAACATAATATCATTAGAGGTATAATCCCAAAAAGAGTAACAAGTATACACAAGGTTGTCATCAAAAGCTTAGTTCAAGTCCTAAACTATTACATCAACTGTTTATAACTATTAAACAAAACCGGGTTTACTTCATATTTCAAAGCAACAAAAGTAAATTTAAGTCAACGTCCAAGTCCATGTGTAGCTATCCATCCATGTTCCGCTTCATGCGGTCACCGCTACCAGAACCTAACACAAATCACAGTAACAAACAATTTATGAGCTTTGAAAGCTCAGTGAGTAATTTAAGGTTAGTTGAATCGCATCATTCATCATCTCATTTGATTGTATCTCAATGGAATATCTCAGTCCATAGTGTGTCTTACACACTATTCCTCTTTCTTCCATATACTCAAAATTTAGTTATATTCAACCAAATTAAACATAGCTTACTTCTTATCTGTAAACAACATCATAATAAGGCATAATCATCTAATAATTAACTACTCACCTAAAGTTGAGTCGATATGTGGAACTCCCGAACCTCGTGTGTGTTCCTGTCTAGCTTTAGCTGTAACACAATGACTCAAACTCAATACTCAATTTCAAGAAAATCTCAATCATACTCAATATTCATATCAATCAAGGAATTGGAATCATAAAAGAGGGTTATGACATGCGCAGCGGTCGTCGTGCGGTCAAAAATAAGAGAAAAACCTAACACACACTAGTATAGCGGTAGTCAGGGTCGATCCGCAGGAGCTTCGTGGTTAGACTAGATGAGAGATTACCAACTAGTAGTGTCACAGCTACAGTCGGAGGACCTAGTTTCTATCTTCCTAATCACTAGCAAACAAAAGCAATGATCAAACACACTCAAGCCAAGCTAAGCTAAGCTCAAATGACCTAGTCACTTTCTGAAATCAGAAGTACATCTCTGAATCAGAAGCAATCAAAGGCATCCAAACTAGCAAAACCAAGCAAAGCATAAACTAGCCACTAACTAAAGTTCTACTGAACAGTTACTAGCCAAGGTTTAATGCTTACCAAATAACCTAATTAGCTACTGATTTCAGCTAAGGAAAACAGTCCCAACAAGGTTCAAACACAATTCAACAATCAAAACCAAACACAAACATCCAAAACATCGAAATGCCAACATTAAATGTAACCAAATGATTTTATTCACCAAAACTGAATTCCAAACATTCAAACAGTAACCAAATGTTGCTAAAACAGAAACCTAAGTGCTCAAAGTCAGTGGTTGTCACTCCCAAATACTTTAGCTACAAAAACTACTTGCTACTAAAAGGAAATTAAATTCAAAAACATAAAATACCAATTAAGAGCTTGCTGAAACGAAATCCTGGAGTCAAAGAGCTTCAAGGTCGATTTTACACCCGGTCTTTGCTAGGGTTTCCGGCTGGAAATGCATCTATTTATACTTGCAAATTTCCCGCAGCCGCGGCGCGCGGAAGTGAAATCCGCGGCGCGCGTACTAATCTTTTCCCGTTTCTTCGGTATTTGAATGTGTTCCACCGCCTTAAGCCCGCGTCTCGCAGATGATGTATCCGCGGCGCGCGTACGAGTTTCCTTGATTTTTCATTCTTTCCATACTTCTTCCTTTTGTACACTTTTAATCCCTGTTTCCATTCTTTTTCTCCAAACAAGTCCTGGCACGAAAAGTGAGAATACCCAGACATATTTGATATAATTTTATCAAGAACAGGGCTCAACAACGCCTAAAATACTTGATATCACTAGGCGTTGTCAGGTTACAATAAAAAGAATAGCAATACTATCCTAATTGTAACTTCCAATTTCACAAATTTAACTCATATAACCCTAAAAACACAATACAAGTACTTTACTAACTTGGGTCTTGAATTAGAACTCCATTACACACATTAATCCAAGTAAACTCACTCTAATTCATACTAGTTGCAGGTGGTTCATCAAAACCACTTGGAACTATCTCAAAACGAGTAATCTAACCGTCAAAATGAAGTAAAAATCGAGGAGAATTACCTTTCAAGCTCAAAGTGTAAATCCCTAGCTTCAATTTGAAAAAGATAAGCCTTAATATCGACTTTGGAGGGTTGGAATCAAGTTTCTAGGGTTAAAAAGGGTTTTGTTAAAAAGGGTTTTGGGACGAAATGGGTTTTTATCCCAAAATGAATGAAAATTTCCAGTTAATTATACCCTGCTGCGACACACGGCCCGTGTGGAAATCCACACGACCCGTGTAGATCCACCACCTCAAACAAAATAGTTACTGCCAGATTCTACACGACCCGTGTGGAATCTGGCACGACCCGTGTGACAATCTGGCACGACCCGTGTGGAATCTGGCATGACCCGTGCAAGTCTGGAACTCAACTTTTAGCTTACTGTATGATTCTACACGACCCGTGTGAGTCTGAAACTTCACTTTTAAGCTTTAACTTCTTCCAAATAAGTTTCTAACCCTCTTAACCCATATAAAAACTTGTTTAACCTTATTTACACTAAAATTAACGCAATCTCACTACTATTTAATATTACGGTATTACACCACACCCCCATCGGCGCTCGTCTAAAAGAATCACCCCACCATCCCGTGCATTTAGAAGCCATTGTAGCATTTTTAACCTCCTCCAAGTTGTATAATCTGTTAAACCTACGCATGAAGCAAGTGTCTCCTAACCAAACATCTTTCCAAAATAAGGTATCCATACCATCCCTAATCCTCCTTTTACAGAACCCCATCAGATCAATACATTTTTTTATCAAATCTCTAGTCAAAATAATAACATCACGCCACACCGAAGCTCTTTTAGGAATATTGCTAATTCCTAAAAGACCATCCTCTCCATAAATCGCTTTAACAACCTTCACCCACATCACCCTAGGATTATTCCTAAATCTCCAAATCCATTTAAAAAGCAAAGCCCTATTTAAAGCAAAGTAACTTCCAACTCCAAGACCACCCTTATCCCTATCCGCACACACCTTTTCCCACCCAATCCACGCCATTTTAAACTCCTTGCCATCCACACCACGAAAAAAACAACTCCTCATATCTTCCAGTCTTTTAATGACCCCAACCAGAGCTTTAAAAATTGACAAATAATAATTAAGGATGGACCCAAGCACCGCCTTCAAAAGAGTCAATCTTCCACCAACTGAAAGAGTCTTAATTTTCCATTTAGAAAGCCTATCATCAACTTTCTTCTCAATCTCTTCCCACGCAGTCACTCTAGACATTGATCCTCCAATCAGAACCCCCAGATACGTAAACGGAGTCTTAATAGCCGCACATCCCACCAAGGCTGCTACTCTCTCAACTTCAGTAGACGTAACACTTACACCTAACATTTTCGACTTTTGAATATTAGTTTTCAGCCTATAAGCTAAGTGAAAGCACTGCAAAATAGAAACAATATTGTTAAAATTTTCCTCTTTCTAGTCTCCAATGAACACCGCATCATCCACATAGAACAAGTGAGAGAGACGAAAACCACTGCCCATCGTCAAGGGTGTGAAAATTCCACGATTAATAGTCCTCAAAAAAGACAAATGAAGGATCTCGATAACAATAATGAACAAAAAAGGCGAAAGAGGATCTCCTTGACACAAACCCTTATAAAACTGAAACTCATCTGTAGGACTACCATTCACCAACACAGAGCCTCTAGCAATCTCCAAACAGCCACGGATCCATCTACGCCAATTCCTTCCAAAACCGAAGCCACCCAAGATCTCATCCAAGAAATCCCATCTAACCGAGTCAAAGGCCTTCTCAAAATCTACTTTAAACACCATATCCTTCTTTTTCTTACTTTTACACCAAGAAAGCACTTCATTTAAAATTAACGGGCCATCAAGAATCTGATGCCCAGACACAAACGCAGACTGCTCTTCACTAATCAAGTCACCAATCACCATTTTTAACCGGTTAGCCAGAATTTTTGTAATAAGTTTATATATCCCACCAATGAGGCTAATGGGCCTAAAATCCTTCATAAACTTAGCATCTGGCACCTTGGGAATCAAAGCGATAAAAGAAGAATTACAACCAACTTGAAAGATTCCAGTCCTAAAAAACTCCTGAACCGCGTCACCTACCAAATCTTTTAGTAAATCCAAGACTTTCTAATAAACTCAAACGTAAATCCATCAGGGCCCGGAGATTTTTCTGTCCCACAATCCCACACAACCTATTCACTTCTTCACTCATCACCTCTCCTTCCATAATCTCCAATTGATCTGCTGACAAACGTCTTGGAAATTCCATATCACACTGTAGTCTAAAAGCATATAGACTAGAAAATCTAATAGGAAAATACGTAAGAAACTCTTTCTTTACTTGTACAGGCTTATCCAACCAATCCCCATTAGAAAAAACCCCTCTAATAGCAAGTTGGTGATCCGATTTATTAATAATACCATGAAAATACTTGGAATTCTCGTCCCCTTCAATAGCCCATTTCACTTTAGCTTTTTGGGCTAAGTCTGTGGCTTCCTGCTTGTCAAGATCAAGAATTTTACTAAGAGTTTCCCCCTTTTCCTTTAAAACATCCCCCTCTCCGTCATCAACCCTCTTATCTAAATCTCTTAATTTTTCTTTAAGCAATAACTCATCACCAACTTTCTAACTTTGCATCTCTTTAGACCAACCTTTCAAACGATATTTAAGGGCTTTTAGTTTATTTTAAGACGAATCATGGCGCTATCATCTGCAACCCCATCATTGGCCCACGAATCCATCACATTCTTCTCAAACTCCCCATTTTGTAACCAAGAATTGTAAAACCGAAAAGGGATAAGCTCGTAATCCAACACCGATTCACGTAACAAAATCGGGCGATGATCAGATGTTTCTTTAAAATCAACCCCGAAATATGCGGACATAAATCCAATAAGCCATCTGAGACAAGAAACCTATCCAAGTTACTCATTTTACCAGACGTAGGATGAGTCCAAGTAAACGAGTACCCACCCAAAGGAATATCAATAAGACCAGCAGTTGCTATAAAATCATTGAAAAAACACGCCCCACTAGCATGGAATGTAGAACCAAATCTTTCCGCCTCGACCCACACTTCATTAAAATCACCCATAACAATCACCTCACCTCTCCACTTAGGAATAACTTGAAGAAGATAGTCCCAAAGAATTTTTTTTTCTCACCTAACTCTTGTGGTGCATAAACCGAAATGACCATAAGATTAGTGTTAGTAGGCTTCCATAGACCCTCAACAATAACAAAGTAATTTGAAGACGCCACTTGCTTTTTCAAAAAAATATTCGGATTCCAAACACAAAGAATTCCACCTGAAGCACCCACAAAACCACTACAAGCAAATTGGAACCAAGAATTACCCCACAACTTTCGAACTAAAACATCATCAACAACTTCTAACTTTATCTCCTGAAGAGCCAAAAAATTAATCTTGAATTTAGAACATAAATAAAAAACCCATCTCTTTTTCGCCTGACTATACCCCAATCCTTGAACATTTAAGGATATAAAATTCATTGAAAATACTCTTTACTCCCATGGTGATCGAACACCTCATCAGTATCTTTATCAATCTTGAATCCCATTATGTGGCCAATAATATTAATATCTTCCATTCTCTGACCACAACTACCACCTAGGGCCGATGCGTGAGGCTCCATATTTCCACCACCCCTAATTAAAGATTTGGTTATAGTTTGAGAACTATCCTTTTTTCCACCAACCACATGACTAGCTGCATCCAAATTTTTACCACAATTGGACCTTGGACTTTTCTCCATATGAACCGACTTCTCCCCTTCACTGTTATCTCCCTCATTTACTGGTGGAGTATAACCTGGAGGACACACAGGTGTTACACTGGAATTACATTCCGGCTCCACCGTATCCGGCACATCTACATCCTTTCGCTTCAATAACTCATAAAAGTAAAAAGGATCCTCAAAGCTTTGTTTTGCAAAGCCATCACAATCCACCTCCCCCTCATCCAACTGATAATCCTTTTTAGCTTCTCTCACTTGATTCTCCAACCCATCTAAAGAATTCGGCCGTATATTACTTTCACCAACTCGCTTAGAATTATCCTTATTACCATCTTCTGAAATCAAAGCACTTGTTACTTTCTTCTTTCCTCGAAAATCCTTTTCCATACTTTCCAAAATATCCTCCTCTCTTTCTAATTCATCTGCTGATAAGGAATTATCATCAAATGAATGTTTAGACTCCTCCTCATCACTTTCTTCATCTTCATCTATATAGTCTGGGTTCCACCCAATCACCTCCCTTGCTCAAACCACGATAATCTTACTTTGCACAATCACTTTGAAAGACTCCATAATTATTTCTTGCTTCAAAGTTTTTATACAAAGTCTCCTGCGGTATAAATTATTATAATTGGAATCTTCTGCATATAATAGCTCACCCCATCGTTTAGCAATCAACTCAAAGGATCTTGGAGAATATGCCAGCAAAGGAACCCCCTCTATATCAATCCACACCACACGATCTTCTACTTGGAAAGTCTTTATCCGTGGTAAGATAGTCGCAAACCATGATCCTACTCCTTTGTGACTTTGAAAATTTTCTTTAGCTTTTGTGGATACGAATTCCATGGTAACCCAAAAAACCCCAAGATACCTTAACAAAACATCTTTAAAACCCTCCTTAACAATTACGTCTTTTAAGTGTAAAAGAGCACCAAACTCCTTGACTTTTCCCACCAATGTAAGTGAAACATCTTTATCATTCAAACATGACCCATCAAGAATTAAAGCGGGTTCATCAATGACTTTACCTTTGACCACCGCCATATTTTTCACCTTACCTCCACTCACCACATCAGCATAAGAACCCCCCTTCCCAACCACAGCCATAGATGACAACAGTTGAAACCTTCCAGACGACACAGAAGCATTAATTAGACTTGTGCACCGTTGCAGCCTTATTCCTTTGATCAGAAGATTTGAAAACCTCTAGGAAATTTCGAAATATTTGCATGTAATATAAACTTAGCGTGCCAAATGGTACATAGAGTTGAGGCAATTAAAGCCAAATTGTCCGCATTGAGGAATCTAACGAAGGCATACCGTTTACCCGATTTGGATTTTTCTTTGGGAATATACACATCAACGGGAGAACCATATTGCTGACAGGACTTCCACAAGTCCCTGGACGTGAAAACGTCAGGAAAATTCGTCACGAAAACGGATTCAGAAACAACTATTGCCAATTGGTCCTCCATGGATTGTCGCCCTACTCTTTGCCAACCAGTAGCCATACCGAAAACCCGGTTATCAACCGAGAACCCAAGCCAGATTAACTTCCCGCCTCTAAATACCTAACTCACAAACCCACTTTAACTAATCAAAAATTCTAACTTTTTTTTATTCTTTTAATGCAATCGTATGAAGATTTTTATATGCCAATCTCCACAGACCCCTTGAGAGTTAACATTAGTTTGATTTTTTTTATAATGTGATCGAAAGATGATTTTTAATGTGATCGTATTTCCCATTTTAACGCTTCTTAAAACAACCTTTGACCAGCAAATAACCCCCAATACGCGTCAAAATCCCTTTGGAGCTGCAAAAGAAAACCGATAACCACCTAGCCACCGAAAAACCTAAAATCGGAACTAGGATTTGACCGAACACCACCTAGCCACCGTATATGGGAATTTAAATGTATTTTTGTACGCCTTTAAATGATGTAAGTTCATCTTATTTTAATTTTGCTTCAATATTGGTCCATTGGATTTATTCCGTAATTTTCATATAGGGAAGTGATATTTTCTTCTTCGAAAATTGATTCTTCCACATGATTATAACATATTAATTATCTACAAGCAATAAAACATATATTTAATATGAATGAATCAATTTCTTAAGTAGAAATATCACTTTCCTTCCATAAAGGTCCCTTTCCAACAAAAATGTTTTATAACGGATAATGGTTAATATAGTTAAGTTATATAAATTTAGTAGGATTATGTTAACGATAAAAAAATACTAGTTTATAAATAAAATTAGATCGTGTCTTATATTGATTAAAAAGTAATAAATTTGAAAAACTAACTAAGGATAAATTTGGATATTTGAAATTTATATAGTTGTCAAAAGATAATGTCAGAATATATATTTTAAAAATGAGAGGGTGTTTTCCTAAATTGAAGAAACTTGAAGATGAATCGGAAAATTAGATTAGTTAAAAGAAAATAAAAAGTAACAGATGTTCTAATTTGACTAAGGAAGCATGCATTGGAGTTACTTATTTATTATATATAAAAGTAAAATATATAAATTCTAATTTAAATATCATTTTTATTAAAAAAAATACTATAACTTACATCCATGCGTTAACTATGAGATTCATTGACGAATTAATTCAGGAATGACATTTTTTTTTATAAATCATTTTACATGATATTTTGTAATTTTGAATGTTCGCATTAGAATTTTGGTTTGATGAGAGAGAATCGAGGATGCCTTTGAGTCATGTGGTCACGTAAGGCAACTTGTTAAAATTATTATATTCGTCGCCACCCTATCAATAAGGATATTTGACTTCCTTTCCTTCTTATTCTTTTAGTTTATGGAACCAAAGATATCGTGGTATATAATGTAAATTATAAGAATGATATTCATGTCTTATATCAAAAATTGTATATTCAGTTTAAGTTCTTTAACTATTGTCCATCAATTTGCTGTTTGTTACATCTTGGCCCTTAACTAATATGGACTGTTTAAGAGATGTTATTAAAATGACCACAAATAGGGTGTCACCAAACAACCAAATTTCCTAGGACTATTACAAAATGCTCATTCAATGCGTAAAAAATGCGTTGTAAATTCGTGATATCATTTTTCTCACAGAAATTATTTGATGGATATTAACGAAATGCATTAAATTCGTGAACTACATTCAGGACAAATTTACGTTCCACGAGTAGCTCCCTCTCATGACTGAATTCGATCATTTATCATGCATTTTTTCCATCATGCATAATAAATGTATATCGCTAAGGTTCTGTGAAGTTCATTCTTTTGGCAAAGTCACATGTTTTGCTCTATAACAGAAGTTGGAGTTTCAACAAAATTGATCACATGTCTATATCTATATCTTTAAAAATCTTATAATAAAAAAATGATACATCGCACCATTTGGATATCCAGTGTGGAATTTTGCATGTCAACCAATTAGGCTTTGAATGAAGGACAATAAATATTATAATAAATGTCATCCAAATGAATGTATACTAGAGAAACGCTGGGCAATATGAGTCGAGTCCCATGAGTAAGTCAGTTTCAGGACAGATCATAAGTGTCATGACATGTACTTATCCTGAAAACTTGTATGCTTGGAGCATAGTAAGTCAGTTTCAGGACAGACTTGGCAAAAGTATCGGACGGTGGTTGAAAGCACTATTAAGCACACATGAGAATAACAAAGAGTTGTGTTTAGGGTGAATGAAGAATGTAATAATTTGGTAAGGTTCCAAGCTTAAATTGATGGCTAACTCCATATAACAATGTGAGTATACCTATCAGCTAGTGATGTTGTATAAGAGACTACATGGTTCAAGAATTTTGTCGGTATCTTGATGCTTGTTCTCAACATCAATGAACACCTTGAAATCTTCTGGACACCGAGGGTGCAGTCATCCTGACTAATGAACCCAAGGGCCATGAGAAGCCAAAGCACATACTCATGGAGTACCGGCATATTCCATAATCAAGTTAGGAAATGAAATAACATAATAAATAAGACATCATCGGAAGGATATCCGATTGGACGATCTACGTTGAAATTGACACAAAACAAAATAAAGGTCATTTTGGGTACATAGACAAATAAAAATTTTAGTTGTTAGTTTAATAAACTTGAAACATATAACAATATACAAATTTATCTGATTTGGTGATTATCATGTAGAGACTTGATAATGAACTGTATTGCTACCATTTACATTAATTTAATACCGTGTTTCACTTTAGCATGTTTAGAACCCGTTTTCCGAGTATTAATTCACTCAAACCTCCATAGTCGATCATACTCTTAGTTACAAGTAGTGATTTAAGACTGTCATGTAATATTAGTATATTGTCTATAGTGACTAGACAAAGCATGGGGATTGCGACTAACACTCATGAGTACTTGATAGAGACTAAAGTATTGGAACTACCCGCACTTAGAGATTACTTCATGGATTATGTCACAAGTAATTCTAAGATGATAATGTCTTTTATTCTTTAAACCGAGATGCATGAGGATTTGCACTATGATTCTGTTATGCATTGGTCTACTCAAATGCTATCCGTAACTGGTAGTTATAAAAGGTATGTCCATGTATGACATGATGAAATAAAAAGAGACTATGTAGTCAAAGTTTATCTGTTCCTTCTGCTCTAACAAGGAGAAGCAATATCTATGGGCCCCTCGATGATTTGATGTTGACATTAAAGTACTCGGCCGAGTACAAACTAAATTGATGTGTTCAATTCAGTAGTCTGATGTGGTCATCATAAATCACTATCGGGAAACAGAATTTGAACATTTGGGATTGACCTTATCCATGACCCAGGTTCATTAAAGATATCTTGTAGAACGGAGGAATAACTGATCTCTTATCTAAGGGTCGTCTTGTGATCTTGGTCAGAGTTCGGCAGTTGCATTGGATGTTACACTTTCTGCTAATTATCTAAAAGTATCAGACCACACAAAGTTGATGACATGTCCAAGTGGTAGACTATTGGAAATAGTGTCCAAGGTCATTAACTTGTGGTGATATTTCTAATAATAGATGGGTCCTTTTTGGGTAGCCCTCACGACCTAGTAAAAACAAACAGTAGCATAACATATAGAGGAATGATTAGTTTATTAATATATTGAGAAATAAATTAATCAGAAACTGATCAGAAATTAATTTGGAATTAATTTATAGAAATTAATTAGAAGGATTGAATTTTAATTAATTAAAATGTTTAATTAATAGAAACAAGTCCAAGGGGTGTGACCGCCAAAAAGCTCCTTAAACCCTAGGAGCCTTTCAATAACTGATCTCTTATCTAAGGGTCGTCTCGTGATCTTGATCAGAGTTCGGCAGTTGCATTGGATGTTACACTTTCTACTGATTATCTGAAAGTATCAGACCAAACAAAGTAGATGACATGTCCAAGTGGTAGACTGTTGGAAATAGTGTCCAAGGTCATTAACTTGGGGTGATATTTCTAATAATAGATGGGTCCTTTTTGGGTAGCCCTCATGACCTAGTAAAAACAAACAGTAGCACAAAATATAGAGGAATGATTAGTTTATTAATATACTGAGAAATAAATTAAATCAGAAACTGATCAGAAATTAATTTGGAATTAATTTATAGAAATTAATTAGAAGGATTAAATTTTAATTAATTAAAAGGTTTAATTAATAGAAACAAGTCCAGGGGGTGCGGCCGCCAAAAAGCTCCTTAAGTTTGGAACCCTAGGAGCCTTCCAGCAAAAATAAAGGCCTTGGGGTAAAACCCTCCAAAGGAACCGCCAACTCCATACCTTCCTCCTCCCCTATCCTTTATCGATTTCTATAACCCTTTTCAAGGGTATTTGGTGTAATGCCCGTTATCTCATATAAAGTACACCCAAAATTTTTCGAACAATAACACATTTAAATGGGCATACTTGTACTGAAACCATGGAAACAAGATGTTATCAACATGATTAATTACACAAAAGGTCCATACAAAGAAGACCATGTATTATAATTAAAATACAACACGAGTAAAGGACATGCTCTAAGTTGTCCATCTCTCTTTATCACATGCCTTCCCCTATCACACCTACATATACCTGCAAAACAACATACAATTCACGTGTGAGCTTATAAAAAGCTTAGTGAGTAATCTCAATCACACTCCACAAATCTCTCTCAATGCACATCCTCATCCTCCTCTCTTGCTATTCTCATTAGCAAGCAAACATCTCCTCTTTATATCTGAAACCTGCAATCACATTAGCTTACAGTGCCAGCTAGTTATTAGCAATATTAACTCAATAATAAGTACTCCTCGTAAACTAGACCACATTATCACATGTACTTATTGTAACAATCAACTATACTCAATCGTAGCAATTCTCATGGCTGTAACGATTATACTCAAAACTCTTTAACTCAACCACTCTATCATATACTCTACTCTTATACTCAATATATATTACAACTCAGCTCTTGTTATCCACAAAGCTTTTTATAAGCTCACACTTGAATTGTATGTTGTTTTGCAAATAACATAACTATTCCAGCTCTTGTTCTAGGAAGCTACAGTTTGCTGATTAGTTAGAGGATAAATTAGTAATTATAGTCATAGACTTATCCAAGTGGGAGACTGTTGGATTAGGTGTCTAAGCCATGACTAATAATTAGTATTTACCTAACTAATAGTAGCATAATCCATTTGGGTTGCCCTCATAGCAGGAGGTTTGGTAGAAAGTTCAGTAGAGAGAAAGATTGATTTATTATCTAATTAATAAATCAATAGAAATTAAATATATGGTTTATTAATATATTAAAGTGATAATATATTAATTAAAAACTATATTAATTAATTAGAAATTAATTGTAATTAATTTGGTGATTAACTTAATTAATTAAAGGTGCAGGGACTAAAACTATAATTATTCAATAGTTGAGTAAGTGGCAGTTTAAGTGAGTGAGTGGCCAACGAAATTTATATATAGTAATATATAGATTTCCAAATCTATATATATATATATATATATATATATATATATATATATATATATATATATATATAAGAGATAATTATAGTTTGAATAATTAAGATAAAGGTTTATCCTAATTTGAATTCAAAACGGCTTATCTCTTAAAGTTTATCTGGTCATCTGCTGGAGGTTATAAATAGGGAACCCCAATACCCCATAACCTGCGATTTTAATAACCTATTCTCTCTAGAATTTTCGAGCTCCTCCTGCTCCCTGTGTGTGATCTCATTTGAGGCAGGACATTTGTGCTGCTTTGCTTCCAAGAAATCCTAAAATGTTAGTTTTTCTGATTTTGTTCTTTTAGTTAATTTCTTATAAGCCTTTAGGAATTATTATATGTTCAATTAGAAGAAAACATAGATCCTTATAGGTTGCATGTGAACTTAGGATTTTTAGTTCATAGATTTGCACAAAACCCTTCAGTGGTATCAGAGATTTTGTCTGTTTTCTTATTGAATTGCTATAATAGTTTTTCCTAAAATTTAGGGTTTATTGTTTCTAAACCCTAATTGAGGCCGACTAATTTTAGGGTTAGGGTTTTTCGAAACCCTAGCCCCTCCCCCTAAAGTTGGCGATTTTGTTGCTAGGGTTTTAGAAGGTATTCTATTTTTGGTAACTTTGTTTATTTAAATGAATAAACCTTAAACCCTTTATCCTTAAAATCGAAAATTAGAGGGATAATGATAGGTTTAAATTAATTTGATTATTTTGTGATACCTATCTAAAATTAATTAATTTAATTAATTGTTTAATTAAAAGATAATTAAAAGGATTTAATTTAATTTAATTTAAAGGTTTAAATTTTCGAAAAATTAAAAGATAAATCCAGGACTATTTTAAAAGTCTAAAATATCTAAATTTAATTAATTGTTTAATTAAAAGATAAATTGAAGGTTTAATTTAATTTTAAATTTAATAGTTTAAATCGACAATAAATTAAAAGATAAACCAGAAACAATTTTTTAAAGGTTTAAAAAATTACATCTTATATATATTATAATTAGGAAGTTATTATTATATGTATAAGATTTAATGGTTAGTCAAATCAATAGTAGGCCTCATTCACGAAGCTGATCTATAAAGTGGGTATAAGGAGACTGCCTATAAAATGGTAGTCTAATGGGTGTCCACTCTGACCCACCGCTCGCCTGATCAGTGGAGGGTCGTTAGCCGAACGGGTTTGATAGGACCGCCTAATCTCATTAAAAGTATAATGATATTATTCAAAGTACTAGAACAACTTAATAGAACCCCAAATCTAGTTACTTTAGGAAAAATGTGAATTGGTGTTAATCCATGAAATTGCACATTGCACTTTATGAAACATTGGTGGAGCGTGTGTGGTTTACCAGCACACCAATTAGAGATGGTAATTGACCCCGAGAGTACCAAGCTAATTTGCATGGTTATTTACATCCAGTTTGTGATCCTCGGCATCCCAGTCACAAACAGTGGATCACATCCAAGATTAAACATGCAATTGAAAAGTTTAATGAATCTCAACAGATCTAGAAATTTCATAAGATGAAATTGATAAGTGTTTATCTACCTTAATGATCATTATGTTGTGATTACGGCATCCCTTTTCACACCATTATTGGGGTATTTTGGGTCCTAGCCTTAATAAATAATAAATTGGGTAATTATTTAAAAGGACCAATTAAACTAATAAATTCTATTTCTTTTATAGATGTCAAGTGTCAATTCTCCTCCTTCTCCACCTTCACCCATTTCTGAAAGCATCAGAATGCACCTGCCAGATATGGAAAGGCTGACTGGCCTCAACTGTAAGGAATGGCTTCGCAATTGGAGACTGGTTCTCAGCATTGCTGGCAAGCTACATCTCACCGAGTATCCGATCTCGGTCCCACCGGAACAAGTCATCATAAAAGGTTCTTATGATAAGCATAACCTCTTAGTTGATGAATCCGAAGAGATTCGTGACCTCATGATATTAACCATTGACCCCGAGTTCCGTAAGGATTTTGAATCCTTGGGGCCATATGAGTTAATGCAACTGGTTGAGGAAAGGTTCCAAAAGCCAGTTGAAGAGGAACGAGCTAGGATCTTCAAAAGACTTGCAGAGTACAAGCTAAAAGAAGGAAGTAGCATCAATTCGCATGTTCTTCAGACTGAAGCGTACATAGGCGAATTGTACAAACTTGGTTATTCCATAAGTCAGGAAAATAGTGTTAACATTCTACTCGCTTTGCTGACTAGTGCGTACGATCTGTTCATTTAGACGTATAGAAAGGACCCTCATGGAAATGCGTCCACTGTTGACTTTATACGAGTCACTCTTGGACAGGCATAGCTCCAATGGCTCAACTACTTCTGGATTAAGTCCAGTGAAGAGACGTAACAAGAAACGGTCGAGATCGACTGGACATGTCTCAAGCTGGGAATCCACTAAATCGGATACAGTCACGGAAAGATTGGAAGACGCTCCAAATCCTTTGAAAACTCAGGTATATCTACAAAACCTCAAAACTTCTATTCCAAGATTTCTTGATACATAATGTGATAGTCACATTTTGGTTGGTATGCAGGGAATCAAGAAGGCACGGGACTCTGGCGCATAGGAGCACATTTGGATTGGATCTCCAGCTCGTGCAGTTTTGAAGTTTAGATAGATATTAAAATATTGTTATTAGTCTTTAAATGCGTTTTGACATTGTCTATTACATTGTTCAAGGATTTTGTTTTAATAAAATTGTCAATTTTCTTTTAACACCTGTTGTCTGAAATTGTCCTTGAAATGTTATATGAATGTGTTGAATGTATGTTTAGTAATAACTTGAATGATGATCCGAAATGTTTAGATTCAAGAATTGTGTCATTTATGATTGTTAATACAAATGTCATAAGAATCAATTCAACCAAAGGTCCAGTTGGACAGGACCTTGGAATCATTTGACCTAAAGTCACTTGATGAATTGAGTTCTTAATGTATCAAGAAATGAATCAACCAAAGGTCCAGTTGGACAGGACTTTGGAATCATCTGACTTAGAGTCAGATGATGATTAAGTTCTTTAATGAAGCACATGTGGGAATAATTGAATCACCCAAAGATCCAGAGGATATGATTTTGGAATCAGTTGACTTAGAGTCAACTGAAGATTGCAAGTCTTGAACAAAGTTAACAAAGTCATAAGTTTACATAGATATGTAAAAGACATTGAGATTAAGAGCAACGGACGCACCTGTTGCTGTGTATTGCTCGAATCTTGATATAGAACACAATTGTTTGTACTTCACAATATTCATCATTCGGTATGACGAATATGGCATTGCTTATCGGGATAAGCAATTGAATTGAATCCTTGAACAGTTCAAGGACTTCAAAGGAAGTACAAGTTCCACAGAACCTGAGCGATAACATAAACTGAGAAAAAAGTTTCACAGTTCATTCTCTTCCAAGAAAATTAATGGTTATAATGTGTCTTAGGGAAGATAATGGAGCATTGGTCGAAATAGTTCGATCCTCGATGTATGAGATACATCGCCAATTAGTTTCCAATAAGTTAAATACTATACCAGTCAGTCCATATAAACCATATTCCGACCACATCCTAGACTAAGTAGGTCTTGCAGACACTGTCTGAAATGTAAAGCTGGGATTATCCCACTTGTACATAGAAAGTCCAGGGTCTTGTAGTGTTTATCCGAACCTCATGACTAGCCTGAACATGATCGGCATTCTCATTTCATTGGCTATCCCGCTGTAACTACAAAAGAATAGCTCTTTTAGAAAGAACTCATGTTCTAAGGAAACAGTGCGAGTTGGGACAGTCCTGAATGAGTTCAGGATTAGCCAAGTGAAAGAACCTTTAGTCATCACTAGGCTTGGAACAGAAATCAGATTTCTATTCTACAACTGACATAATCTCCTCTTGACCAGTAGTATTGATCACCGTCATAAGTAGTTATGATCAGGGTGACATACCGATTGGTGGTAAATCACTATAGTTGGTACGGATTTATAATCCGACTACTTGGAAGCATTGGTGAGCCCGGTTGCTGCCAAACAAGAGAACCTTAGGGCGAGACACAGTCTATGTGAAATTTTGATTGTTTTTACACCTGGTCTAAAAACCAGTGGGAGTAACTGAATCATCAAAAGAAAGCAACATGGACAGATACATACCTTCAGAACATCTGGTTAAGTGAGACGATACTCAGAGTCAAGTAATTGATTCCGGGAGAAGCAATCTCAATAGAGGATGGAATCTGAAAGGATACTGTATGGCACATTGTGAATCATTAGTGGAGCGCGTGTGGATCACCGGCACACTAATAGGGACTCACAAAGAGTGTCCCAATACAAAGGTACATGGGCCCGGGATTTCCCCACGGGTATCTCGCAAGAAAGGATATTCAGATTCTCAAAATATGCCAAATGATTGGATTTTGAGAAAGGGCTAAAAGATTTCCATTAAAATGTCAGAAAGGTTTGGATTCTCAAAATGTGCCATAAGTCCTGGATTTTGTGAATAATCTATAACCGTGTCAAAGCCAGTGGGAGTCGCCGTTATCTACTATCTCCATATGTAAGATACATACTGTTTCTAGGAAACGTCTCTTTTCATTACGAAGTGTAATGACTTGGTGTTAAGAGACGGATCGCTATGAAAGCCTTAATAGAAATACGACATACTCAGGTGGTTGTAAACGTCTATGAGATAGATCCAAATTCTGCCAAGATGATCTTGATGAGATTCAAGATGCATAGACTTAGGAAAAGTTTTTCTTATCATTGCAAAGTGTGATGACTTGGCATGAAAGAAATTAAGAATGTGTACATACTCACGTAATTCAAAGTCATCTATTGGATAGATGAAATCGCCCGCATAGACCTAGCCATTGTAAGCATGATCTTGATAAGATTCAAGATGCATGAGAAGAGTCTCCGAAAGGAAATAGTTTTTTTTTTATATCATGACACAAGGATTATAAATAATCATTGGATTCCGAAAGGGTTTGGAATAAGATTGGATCGGGTTCCACAAATTTCTTGGATCGATCATGATGTCATGAACATGTCCTGATGACTTGATGCTTAGGGCATAGTAAGTTGGATTCAGGACATTGTCTGGCTGGGAATACTGGATGGATTGTTTGAACTCAAGTGAGAATTCATTGGGAAATGATTAGGGTGAAAGTGATAGGGTTAATTTGAAAGATTTTCCAAAGTCGTAATTATTAACGTCAGGACATGATGTTAAAGGACTTCATGGTCAAAGAATCTCCTTGGTATTCTGATGGATCGCGTGTGGTTCACCGGCACATCATAACACCTCGAAATAGTCTTAGGGTACAGTCAAGTAGACTAAAGACCCAGAACCATAGGAAGTCACAGTACACATTACCAGTATGGAGTTAGGAGAGAAATTGACAGGATAACATATTGAGATGTTATCGGATGAGCATCCGATTGGATCATCTACAATAAAGTGTATAAGTATAAGATACTTTGGAAACATAGAAAGAGTGTAAGGTTCATAAAGACATAGCTGTAAAATTAGAATTGGAAGTTTAAAAGAAATCTTGAAACCGATAATAGTTTATGACAAGGTCCGACTTGGTGATTACCTTGTGGAGACTTGGTAATAAGCAGGAGTAGCTGCCAGTCAGATCTTTATGTTTCACTTTCGCATGTTTTGCTTCCCGAATAATTTAATTATTCAAAGAGGTCCACAGTCCCTCATACTTTGGGAAGTAAGTGTTGAATCAAGACTGTCATGAATTGGTTTGTAGACTGTCTAAGGAGTTAGACATAGCAATAGGATTGCTACAACATTCATGAGTACTTAGAAATAGAGATTTGAGTATTGGATAAACCCACGCTCAATAGATTGCTTCATGGATTATATCACAAGCAATGTTGAGACGATAATATCCTATGATCTTGAAGTAGAGAGATATGAGTTATAATTTACAAGGAAGTTGTTCATTGATAATATGAAAACGCATCGGTAACTCGATGTTATAAAACGTGTTGTTGTGAATGATTTGACTGGTAAAAGATATAAGCATATGAGTCGAAGCTTATTCGTTCCTTGACCCTGACGAAAACAGATATCTGTAGGCCTCTCGATGATTTTGAAGTTGACTAAAGTGCTGGCCAGCCTGGACTAAATTGATGTGTTCAATAAGAAGTCCTAAAGTTATAAGCAGAATCAGAAATCGAGAAACAGAGTATCGGACAGAGATTGATCTCAATCCATGTCTCATGTCTGAAAATATATTGTTGGACGAAGGATCATATGATCACTTATCTATGGACAGAACTGACTAGGTCAGAGTTCGGCAGCAGTTTCTAGGAAGCTACAATTTGTTGATTAGTTAGAGGATAAATTAGTAATTATAGTCATAGACTTATCCAAGTGGGAGACTGTTGGATTAGGTGTCTAAGCCATGACTAATAATTAGTATTTACCTAATTAATAGTAGCATAATCCATTTGGGTTGCCCTCATAGCAGGAGGTTTGGTAGAAAGTTCAGTAGAGAGAAAGATTGATTTATTATCTGATTAATAAATCAATAGAAATTAAATATATGGTTTATTAATATATTAAAGTGATAATATATTAATTAGAAACAATATTAATTAATTAGAAATTTGTAATGACCCAAAAATCTTGAATTTATATTCGAGATAACGCTTAAGGTAAATACCAAAAGTTTTGAAAGTTGTGAAATAATGTAGCGGGAAATGTGGTAAAACAATAATATAAATAATGTGTATGTTCATGAGAAATTTTGTTTGTAAGGGTAATTTGGTCACATAAATTATTATGAAATTATATTTTAGTCTTTTGGACAAAAAATGTAAGAATTATGGTTTTATGTGGCCAAACCCAATGTTGGTGTCAAAAGTCCAAGGAATGAAAGTTCAGGGACTAAAACTGTAAATATGGAAACTATAAAATTGAGAAAACATCTCATTAATGATCATAAATTCTGAAGAGAGTTCTAGAGACTACGGGAGAGAGCGAGAGAGCACCAGAGAAGAGAAGGATTTCTGGAAACTTTTTGCAATAAATTGAAGTTAGAATTGAGGGTTTCCAAGCAAACAAGGTAAGTGACAACGCCTAGTGATATCAAGTATTTTAGGCGTTGTTGAGCCGTGTTCTTGATTAAATTATATCAAATATTTCTGGGTATTCTCACTTTTCGTGCCAGGACTTGTTTGGAGAAAAAGGATAGAAACAGGGACTAAAAGTGTACAAAAGGAAAAAATATGGAAAGAATAAAAAATCAAGAGAACTCGTAAGCGCGCCGCGGGAATAAACTATGCGCGACGCGGGCTTAAGGCGGTGGAACACATTTAAATGCCGAAGAAAACGGGAAAAGATAAGTACGCGCGCCGCGGATTTCATTTCTGCGCGGCGCGGTTGCGGGAAATTTGCAAGTATAAATAGACTCATTTCCAGCCGAAAACAGAAGCAAAGACCCAGGTGTAAAATCGACCTTGAAGCTTTTTGACTCCAGTTCATTTCAGAAGACTCTCAATTGGTATTTTATGATTTTTGATTTAATTTCCTTTTTAGTAGCAAGTAGTTTTGTAGCTAAAGTCTTTGGGAGTGACAACCACTGACTTTGAGCCCTTAGGTTTCTGTTTTAGAAACATTTTGGTTACTGATTCTGTATTTGGAATTTGGATTTGGTGATTGGAATCATTCGGTTACATTTTATGTTAACATTTCGGTGTTTTTGGATGATTGTGTTTGATTGTTTGTGTTGAATTGTGTTTGGACCTTATTGGGACTGTTTTCCTTGGTTGAATTCAGTAGCTAATTAGGTTATTTGGTAAGCATTAAATCTTGGCTAATAACTGTTCAATAGGACTTTAGTTAGTAGCTAGTTTATGCTTTGCTCGGTTTTGCTAGTTTGGATGCCTTTGATTGCTTCTGATTCAGAGATGTACTTCTGATTTCAGAAAGTGACTAGGTCATTTGGACATAGCTTAGCTTGGCTTTGGTGTTTGATTATTGTCTCATTTGCTAGTGATAGGAAAATAGAAACCAGATCCTCCGACTATAGCCGTGACACTATTAGTTGGTAATATCTCATCTAGCCTAACCACGAAGCTCCTGTGGATCGACCCTGACTACCGCTATACTAGTGTGTGTGTTAGGTTTTCTTTTATTTTTGACCGCACGACGACCTCTGCGCGTGTCAAATTTTGGCGCCGTTGCCGGGGAGCTGTGCGCTTAGATTAGGAGATTTGTAGGATTTAGTTTCTGATTTTGATGTTGATTTTAGTTTGCTGATTTTTGGTATGCGTACATCCTTATGATGAGTGATTACATGTACCTGGATCAGTATGATAATTATGAAAATCCGGCCGACACCTATTACGAGGATGATTATTATAATGGATCATTCGATGACAATGGATGGCGGACCGAGGAGTCATCTCAGCCTGAGAATTCTGCAACTTGGGCCCAACTTTGGGTACTCATGTATAACAACTACCACGAGCAGAAGGACCAGGCTGAATCTCTTGAAAAAGTGCAAGCTTCTTTAGATAGGTTAGAGGAAAATTGGAAATGTTCACCACTTACGCCAGAACCGGAGGTGAGTGATTTTTATACCAATGATAATGTGTGTGAACCTGCATCACCTGAACATGTGATGGAAGGGCATACACCTTGGGAAAGTCAAGAGACCATTGAGATGGTCGAAATGGTTGTTGAGGAAGAGGTTGTAGGTGACAATGCTACTTCTGACTCAGCAAGCTTTGATGTTTTTGATGGTTTTGAGAATGTTGATAATGTTGAGCTGGTGATGAGTGAATCTGTACCATCATCAGACAATTTGGTTGATGAGGGTGTTGTGGAGGGGACTGTAAGTGACAGTACAGATCCCAGCCCACCAACTCCCGAATTTGTTAATGTTTTGGGGGAAGGGGGTGTAGATGACAACACTACCCCCGAACCTATGATTTTTGAAAATTTTGAGAAATTTGAAAGCAATGATCTGATGATGGGTGACTTTGTACCACCATCAGATCAAACCAGTCGCTCACTCTTGGTTCCGATCCACCTGTTGGACGATGATCAAGAAGTTGATGCTGATGAGTTAATATTTGAAAATAAAAAACATGATTTTATCACCACTCATGATCCATTCATGAATGGAAAATTGGATGTAATTAATACTATCGATGAGGACATATGGAAGCATCCTGATATGTTGCCTTCCGATTCCATTCGATTGGAAAATTTTTATTGGTACTACAAACCAAAATTGCAACCTGAAGATAGCACGTGGGACACTGGCAAAATGAGATCTGCAAAGCAACTACTGGGAGCAGCATTGGGCGAGCTTCATGTCAAGCCTTTGACTTTGAAGAGATGCAGAAGGAAGGACCGAGCTTGGAGGTTCAAAGCTACCTCCAAGCATTCACGGGAAGCAATCAGAAGATGGCGACCGGGCAGCAGCAGGAGAACCGACAAGCCATTCGACCCAGGAAAGTTTGAGGAGCAGTGGGTCAACAAAGGGACGGTGGTGACTGAAATGCAGCAGCAACACATGGCATACGATCCACCGTAGATGTAATAGGAGTAGTACGTCTGGCTGAAGACGTTAAACTTAGCGCTTGTTGGGAGGCAACCCATCGTGTCATAAGTTAGGATATATTTCTTAAAAACCAAATACAAAAATACATCAATCGTTTGCAGGTACTAGTGGTTTGAAATAAGTGTGGGGTCATTTGAGAAGTTTTGAAATTTTTGAAGTCCGCGCCGCGGGTATTGGAATTACGCGACGCGGGATCGTAAACCAACCCGATGCACAGGGGTTGATTTGGTGACACGCGCGACGCGCAAAGAGCAAACCCGCGACGCGGTAAACGATCAGTCGGTTTTCTCCTTTATACGGTGAGCCGCGGCTCACAACTCAAATCACACGACTCGGAGCTCTGGTGATCAAAATTTTCTTGCAATTTTCCTTGCTCATTTTGTTTCTACTACCAATGTACACTCTTGTAACTATCTATTAGTTGTTTAAACTAGTTATTAGGTAGTTAATTTTAGGGTTTTATTCAAAAAGTTCAAAAACTTAGAATCACTAATGCTAGCTTATAGGGTGTTTGTTTTGCCAAATAGAGACCCTAGATAAGCTAGTCGGTACCTAGGTTACCTTGTGGTATGATTAAATTGAGATTTGGCAGGTTAAAATGAGGATTTGATTCGGGGTTTTGAAACAGCCGCACGCCGCGCCGCGCCCTTGCTCTTGGGCCGCGCCGCGGTGCGGCTGGGAAGACAAGGACTGATTTTGCAAAAAATTTTTGTTTGTGGATATATTTTCTTTTTGCAGATGATGTTCAGAATGGAGCACGCTTTCCTCCAGTTCCCCGCGGAGCTGGCCAGTTCTGTTGAGTATACCTCGCGGAGGGATGCTTTGAGGAGTCGCCGGGTGTTAGAGGCGACGGTCATTGATCGAGATATTCTTAGAGACGCAGGGCTCTGGGGTGCGATCGAGCCGTTCTTACATCGCACCTGGACCCACGAGGAGGCGTCATTCACGTGCAGAGTTTGGGACCGGATCATGGCCACTGACGAGGATGTGGTCTACACGGAGCTTCTCCTGGAGTTCCTGTCTACGGTCCATTTCGCTCCCAGGGCGGGAGACCCGCGTTCCAGGCTCGTACATTTTCGTTTGGGAGGTGAGCATAGGGAGTGCAACCTCCGGGAGTTTGGGAGGCGCACAGGCATCTACACCGCTGCAGACCTCCAGCACCGATATTTCACCCGGTTCTTCGGGTCCTGCATTTAGGGGGAGCCGGAAAGGGCTCCCAATATGGAGGTGTGGGCACCACTGTCCAACGTCAGGTACGAGGCGGGGACCTCGAGGGAGAGCCACCTACGCGATCCACTCCACTGCCTCATGCACCGGATCGTCTCCACCTCCATCATGCAGCGGGAGGGAGGCGAGAAGGTGTCGGGGGACGACGTGACATTTTTGTGGGTTCTCCTCGACCCGTCCAGATTCCTCCATCTCCCTTTCGCCCTTGCGACCGCTCTCTCCACCCACTCTACAGGCGCCTCCACCAGCAGCCCACTAGCCAGGGGGTATTTTATTACCCGCCTGGCCCGTTCGTATGGCATTCTTACTGCCCCCGTGGCAGCCTCTTTGACTGCTCTACCTCCATCGCGCACTACAGCACGCACCTTGGAGAGGATGCGGCTCATTGAGCTGCAGCGTCCGGGACAGTACACCCGGGCACCTACCGAGCCTCTTCAGGCACCCCAGCCTGCGTATGCTCAGCCTGGCAGGAGACGTAGGAGGCCAGAGCCGGAGCCAGACCCCAGAGCCCCGACAGAGCCACATCAGGAGGACCTGGCAGCCCGAGTTGCCAGGATTGAGTACCAGTTGGCATGGATCGGGGAGGTAATTTTGGAGTTGGCCACTCAGCAGGGCCACCGTCCCTGACCATTCCCAGCCCGGTCCCACGATCATGAGGCCGGACCCTCCAGGCCGCCTGGCAGTGATTGATGTACCTTTTTCTTTCTTTCTTATTTTTATTATTTGAAATATATGTATAAACTTATGACACTTCTTTCTGTATATTTTGAGTTTATATTTTTGTATGTTTGCTTTTAATGTGTTTGTTAAGTGATGCATGATATACCAATTTGGGAAGGAGTTGTCTCAGACAAGTGTGGGGTCACCGTACCCCCTCCACTTGTCTCGACCACCGGCGTGTTCACTGTAGCGCTACAACTCCAGAATACGAAATCAAGGATCCGATTGTACGCAATTATACCTGTGATATTGAGCACCAAGCAGTCTATCGTCCAGAAGGGGTAACTCTTTCTCCCTTGCTTTGAAATAATTTTTGTACAACGGGGACGTTGTACGGTTTTAAGTGTGGGGTGTGGACGGTCGAAAGAGAATTTTTGAAATTTTTGCAGAAATTATCAATTCTTCAAATTTTTAGCAAACTTTTTCAAAATTTTTTAATAAATTGCAATTTTGAAATGAATGGTTTGTGATTGTGATAGCATTAGTATTTTTCAAGAAATACTGTTTATTTGTGATCATGCTATTAGTTAGTCAAATAAGTTGAGTTTTATGAGTTAGAAGATTGAGCTGTTTTAAGATTGGAATTTAGGAAGGAAAAGTCAATCTGTGGCCTTTGTTGTTCGAGCCGGTAGGTCTAAAATGGGTAGGCCTTATGCACCTTATCACCTAAGATCGTCTGGTCTGGGATGGTATTTCTGAAAGCTCGCTACACGGACAACATCGAAAGTCATGGACAATTCCTTAATGGCCTTTAGAATCTGAATGAGTAAGTACACTTTATTGTGGACAGAAAGTTTGTAATCAAGGGTTCTCTAGAAAGCCATGAATTCCAAAGAACAATTCAATTAAGTTTTCACGAACTATTCCATTCTAACTCAAAGAGCAATAAACTTTGAAACTGAACACAGTCAGAAATTGTTTGATTCTCTATTATAATTTGTTAAAAACTCTCTTGCTTGGGGACAAGCAAGGCACAAGTGTGGGGTGTTTGACAACGCCTAGTGATATCAAGTATTTTAGGCGTTGTTGAGCCCTGTTCTTGATTAAATTATATCAAATATGTCTGGGTATTCTCACTTTTCGTGCCAGGACTTGTTTGGAGAAAAAGGATAGAAACAGGGACTAAAAGTGTACAAAAGGAAAAAATATGGAAAGAATGAAAAATCAAGAGAACTCGTACGCGCGCCGCGGGAATAAACTATGCGCGACGCGGGCTTAAGGCCGTGGAACACATTTAAATGCCGAAGAAAATGGGAAAAGATAAGTACGCGCGCCGCGGATTTCATTTCTGCGCGGCGCGGTTGCGGGAAATTTGCAAGTATAAATAGACTCATTTCCAGCCGAAAACAGAAGCAAAGACCCGGGTGTAAAATCGACCTTGAAGCTCTTTGACTCAAGGATTTCATTTCAGAAGACTCTCAATTGGTATTTTATGATTTTTGATTTAATTTCCTTTTTAGTAGCAAGTAGTTTTGTAGCTAAAGTCTTTGGGAGTGACAACCACTGACTTTGAGCCCTTAGGTTTCTGTTTTAGAAACATTTTGGTTACTGATTCTGTATTTGGAATTTGGATTTGGTGATTGGAATCATTCGGTTACATTTTATGTTAACATTTCGGTGTTTTTGGATGATTGTGTTTGATTGTTTGTGTTGAATTGTGTTTGGACCTTATTGGGACTGTTTTCCTTGGTTGAATTCAGTAGCTAATTAGGTTATTTGGTAAGCATTAAATATTGGCTAATAACTGTTCAATAGGACTTTAGTTAGTAGCTAGTTTATGCTTTGCTCGGTTTTGCTAGTTTGGATGCCTTTGATTGCTTCTGATTCAGAGATGTACTTCTGATTTCAGAAAGTGACTAGGTCATTTGGACATAGCTTAGCTTGGCTTTGGTGTTTGATTATTGTCTCATTTGCTAGTGATAGGAAAATAGAAACCAGATCCTCCGACTATAGCCGTGACACTATTAGTTGGTAATCTCTCATCTAGCCTAACCACGAAGCTCCTGTGGATCGACCCTGACTACCGCTATACTAGTGTGTGTGTTAGGTTTTCTTTTATTTTTGACCGCACGACGACCTCTGCGCGTGTCAGTAAGAACTCCATGTTCTACGCTTATTTCATCCAAGACTTGAACGAGAATCGTGCACTTGATTTCTGGTTTTCTAGAAGTCATGGTTCCAGTGAAATCATCTAAACCATCTTGCTCAAAATCATCAAGTAAACATGTTCTAACCCTTGAACATGTTGAAAATCAAGAAATGATTATTTTGGTTCAAGAACATTAATCACGGGTGTGGATGAACAAGTGGTTTTGATGAGTCTAATAGGTTAGAAATGATGAAAGAAACTTGTATTAACAAGTAATTCAATGGAATTGAAGATTTCATGCAAAAAAATGGTGAAATGGGTTTTTAGCTCAAAAACCCTAGAAATGGGTTAATGAGTTGAAACTGATTTCATATAGTTCTAATGGTTTTGTTAAGTTAAAAATGTCATAAAAGAAACAAGAAATCAGTTCATAAGCTTGAAAATTCAATAAATGGGGTTTTGGTGAAAAATGAGGATTTTGGAAGAATTTTCAAGTTTATAAAGAAGATTTGATGATTTTGTAGTTTAAAATCAAGTATAAGTTGGTATTTAGGGCCTGGAAATGACCCTAAACCAATTAAGTTAAGTATTAAGAGCTTAATGGGGTGAATAGTGAAACTGTAGTTTGGAAAATCGCCAATTAAGGCAACCTGCTTTGCCTTCGCGACGCGACCACTACTCTCGTCGCGACGCGAGGCGGCGCCAGCAGAAACATGCAGTTTTTGCATTGAGTCTCCTGCCAAGTGATTTTGATTTTTTAGATTTTGACCAATATTTGTCCGTTTGACCCCAAATTTTAAACATAGGTCTATTATGGCCCAAAACTTCATGGAAAATTGTCGGAATCGAAATACGACCCTCCGAGGGTACTGTAATAAACTACGTATAAAATACGATTTAATTAAAGTTGGTCATTTTAAAGTTATATATTTATTATGACCCAAGATAGTATTATAAAGACTCTAATGAGTTATAGAGTCAGTTAGCATGAATGTTAATATATAACATGTTAAATATAGGTCCATGCCAAGTGATCAATGAATCAAAAGAGTATAAATACAAGAAAAGTGTAGCCAATTTTCTAGCAATACATGAGGTGAGTACATGCAGTATTTTTACCCATTCTGGGGTACATGGCAAGTAAGTATTTTCAAGATTTTTCTATAAAATTTCTATATGTGAAATTATATACAAGAGTATTGTTTCTAAATTGTTGTGAAAGTATAATGCTATATTTGAAGCTAAGTTTTGAACTACAAATTATATTAAGTGAAAGTATATTGGTCTATGTACCAATTATGTGAAAGTATATTTTGAAATACAAGTTGTACATGTTTGAAAGTATGGATAGGCATATAGCCATAATGTGTTTAAGAAGTATATTTTGGTTACAAATTGTATATGTTTTCAAGTATGAATGGGCATATAGCCATAAGATGTTTGGAAAGTATGATTTGGCATTAAGCCTAAAATGTTATAAAGACATGTTTTAAACATATGGTTTATGTGAAACAAAAGTTATGAATTTGGCATTCAGCCATAAAGACAAGAAATGGTGAAGTTTGGCAATTAGCCATTATGTAATTAAGTAATTGTTAAAGTAAGCAGAAAATGTTTTGTATGACTGGTAATTGTAGCAAGCAGCGTTAGTAAGGGAACTATGTTCCAACCTACCCGGGTTAGGTAAGGGGTCTACTGGGGAAAAAGCCCCATCGCGAAGTAGATTGCCTAAGAATTCTATGGTGAGGATTGATCCGTTCTTTCTAGCCATAGAGACTTGGGGTATCACTTATGGTGATTAAAGCCCTAAGTATAAAAATCCAGCAAGCTTATAAAACCAGTCAAAGAAAGTAAGAAAGAAACTATTTTTGAAAGGTATATTATGAAGTGAATTTGAAAAGTAAGGAGTTATAGTATGATACTACTATAAGTTTTGAAAGATGTTATTTTTGTGAAGTATGTCATGAAATGATTTTTGAGAAGTAAAGAGTTATAGTATGTTGCTACTATAAAGTTTTGAAAGAAGATATTTTTGCAAAGTATGATATGTAATGATTTTGAAAAGTAAGAGCTATGGTATGATACTACTATAAAGTTATGAAAGATGTTTTATGTCATAAGTTTTATAGAAAGGTTGGAAAAGAAGTTAAAAGTTTGAGTCTAAAACTCATGTAACTCACGAGATATTAATGTCTTACGTAGTATATGTTTTGCCATGTATTCCAGGTTAAAATGATTTGCTATAAATGGAATGAAGTTTAGCTGGAGTGGAGCTCGAGTTAGCTCCTATCTTGGACTCAAGGTTTAATCCTTTCTTGCTTACTATGGTTAGTTTTGATATGGATTTGTACACCCACTGTTTTAAGCATTTAAATTATCGGTTTTTGATAAACCGTATTTTTGTATTCATGTATTTATACAAAAAACCATAGTATTTGCAAACAGTGAAAATGAGGTGTCATAAGTTGGTATCAGAGCCATAGTTTAAGCGAATTAGGATTGGCTTGTTCCACTCCTAGGCTTAAACTCATGCTATAGAAATGTTAATTTATGAAAGTATGCTATATGATGTCTTAAATGATTAAGACATTATGCATTTTTAAAATATGTAGATATATAACACTAAGAAGTGTTAAGTTAACGTTTAAAGTGAGCAAAAATCTGACCGTTAGGAAAATTATATGATATTTTCCGTAACCGTCTAAATTTATTAAAGGCTATGTTTATAAAGTAGTAAGATTTCTAGTAGTGATCATCATGTACTTATAGTGGTGTTATATGTTAAGGGAACCAGTGTCCCATGAGACCTTGTGGTAACAGCAGAATCAATATGTATAGGTGATTATGGTAATATGGGCCCGTATTATCATAATCACAGGATATGTATTGAGACTGGTGGTATCACAAAGGAATTATGACGTTCTGGTGGGTAAGATCTGTGAAAAGAGTAGTAAGAATAACATAGGAATTGTATGCCTATGTAACAAGAGCAAGAAAGATTATAAGTAATAAAAGTTAATACAGTGGATATATACCACTTAGTATGGTAAAGTAAAAGAAATAATGTGATAATTAATATTTTTTAGACAGATTGAAAGATATTAAAGTATATATCTGTCGAGGCGAGAGGAAGTATGTATAAGAGCAATTTAAAGAGAAATTATGGGTATTGACTACCTATATAAGAGTTGTAAGACTCTTACATGAAGAATGAAAATTATAAGCAGAGTGTATTAATAGTACATAAATTTTGTAAAAATAAAAGAGCAGTAATGAAGAGTTTAAAACTAATAGGTGGTGTGCGTTGGGCATAATCATTCAATTCAAAATATTATCTGAAAGGCGTGCGAATAATAAATGCATAAGGGAAGCAGAAAAAATCGTTGTGGAACGATAGGATCAAAATGATGAGAAGAGCTAAAGATAGAAGATGACAATGCTAAAGGGGAGAGGAAGACTAATTTATAGATTGAACAAGGAAGATGTATGAAAGTGTCCAAATATTTAAAAATTGATTAAGTCATAAGTATAGTGCTATAATGAGTAATAAAAGTAAAGTAAGATACCCAAATGGGGAAAAGAATGATGAATGAGAAATTGTCAAAGACTATGATATTTTAAGTAAATTGCATTATTGTAATGTGATTAAATGAATATTAATTGAGGATTAAAGGTTTAATGCCTAAATAAATGTTAGGCAAGAAATTAAAGGTGAAACAAATGATGATGAGATAGTGGTTGCCAGGAAATAAATTCCGCAACCAAATGAATGAAATAAAAGAAGAAATACCAGAAATGAAAGAGTATAATGATGAATGTTAATTGAAGAAAACCAAAAGCATGTAAGCAAAATGACTAAAGGTCATATATGATATGAAGTAAAGAACAAGAGTAAACGTCTAAATAAGTATCAGACAAAGAATCAAAGACAAGATAAGAACTAAAATAAATAGACAAGAAGTTATTACTTCTAAATGGAAGTGATGGGTGAAAGTATTTAAAGATTGTGAATGATAGTTAGTACATGGGTAGTAACTATGAAATATAAAGAAATATATATATGGTGAAATGAGATTATAGATATAAATGAATGAGTAAGTTTCGGAACTTATACAAGGTATAAAAGTACAAAAGTGATTATGAAACAGGTATTCTAAATAGAATACTATAAAGTATGAAGCAAATGAGTAAAATAATGTGTTAGTGTATAGCCTTAAAAAAACACGAAAGAATAAAATATAATGAGAAAATGAATGACCGACGTGTATCATCTAGAGATACATAAGAAGTAAGTCTCATGTAAAATATAGAGTGTAAAAAAAATGGAGATTAAATGAAATAACAATGTAATGTGTTAGGCATGTAGCCTTATAACACATAGAAAAGATAGTAAAAGATATAATGGAAGAAAAGTTGGGCCTAAAGTCTAGAAAGTTATAAGTAAAAGTATGTAAGATAAAAACGAAAAAAAAGTAAGAAATTGAACATCAGATTGAAAATCTTTAGATATATGTTAAAAAGTGGTTTGAAACCATGGTTAGTACCACAGTGGTAAGTTGGAACCAAAATATGACCAAAAGTATATAAACTTGGAAATTTAATTCTTTACAGCTTTGACTATCTATAAGAGTCAAACTTAGAAAGTAATCATGAAATCACTTGAAGTATGCAAAAGGTATATAAAAATTGAGATTGGGATTATAAAATAACATGTTTGATAAAAAAGTAGGATTACCAAGTAGTAATCAAGAGATAAAAGAGAGCAACAATGTCTATTTGTAAAAGTCTACAGTGGAACAAGAGTTTGAGAGTTGATATTTGTGATCAAGAAATTAATAAATATGATTTGTGAAACCCAATTACACCACGAGATGATAATATCATAAAAAGTGTAATAAGATGAGAATGGTACACGGGGTACCTTAGAAGATAAGAAATGTACTCATAGGAGTACTGTAAGAAATCTAAGAAATAGAAAAGACAGAATTGTATTAGTAAGTGTAATGAGTAATGAGACTAAAATCTCATAATTAATAAAGGAAGATGAAAGAGTAGATGATAATATATTGCTTAATATGGTTAGTTTTGATATGGATTTGTACACCCACTGTTTTAAGCATTTAAATTATCGGTTTTTGATAAACCGTATTTTTTTTCATGTATTTATACGAAAAACCATAGTATTTGCAAACAGTGAAAATGGGATGTCACAAAATTAATCTGGAATTAATTGGAATTAATTTGGTGATTAAATTAATTAATTAAAGGTGCAGGGACTAAAACTGTAATTATTCAATAGTTGAGTAACTGGCAGTTTAAGTGAGTGAGTGGCCAGCGAAATTTATATATAGTAATATATAGATTTCGAAATCTATATATATATATATATATATATATATATATATATATATATATATATATATATATATATATATATATATACACACACACACATATAAAGAAGAGATAATTATAGTTTGAATAATTAAGATAAATGTTTATCTTAATTCGAATTCAAAACGGCTTATCTCTTAAAGTTTATCTGGTCATCTGCTGGAGGTTATAAATAGGGAACCCCAGTACCCCATAACCTGCGATTTTAATAACCTATTCTCTCTGGAATTTTCGAGCTCCTCCTGCTCCCTGGGTGTGATCTTATTTGAGGCAGGATATTTGTGCTGCTTTGCTTCCAAGAAATCCTAAAAGGTTAGTTTTTCTGATTTTGTTCTTTTAGTTAATTTCTTATAAGCCTTTAGGAATTATTATATGTTCAATTAGAAGAAAACATAGATCCTTATAGGTTGCATGTGAACTTAGGATTTTTAGTTCATAGATTTGCACAAAACCCTTCATATATATATATATATATATATATATATATATATATATATATATATATATATATATATATATATATATATATATATATATATATATATATATATATATATATATATATATATATATATATATATATATATACATACAACATATATATTACATACAACAAGATGTAACTCTTACTCAAGTACTTGAAAGTACTCACCTGATATCAGCTTAGTATATGGAACCCCCAAATTACGCATAACGGGTTCCTGTTAGCTAGAATTGGTTGTATCACCATAGTCTAATTCAATTCTCCAATATCCACAATCATCTCAATAACATCTATCTCAAAGATGTAGAAATTGAAAGAGGAAAAAGGAGTATAAACGATAAATATCAACTCTATTTACCGAAACCCCCAATTCCGCGGTTCTACTCATTCAACCGTAAAATCTCAACAATAATCACATCAATAGCTCAAGAAAGTATCCACTAACAGACTACTAACAACATATACAACAATTTATAGCTCAATCATAAAATTGAAAGCTAGGGTTTGAAAACACCAAAATCGACAAGTTACTCACCTCAATGAATTAGGAATCATGAGCGTGTTTACGGGGTTAGATTCGAGTCTCCCTACGCTTCCTTATGAATCTATAGGCTCAACTTGACAGAAAATTTCCTCTATTTGCTCTGTATTGGAGTTTTGGGTCTATTTTTTTACCGAAATGAGGTTTTCTGCACATTATATGGGGTCTGCACGACCGCTAATGTCTATATTAGTGCCACTAATGTTCGCTGCACGACCCGTGCTCGCGAAAACGACCTCGTGTAATCCGTTCTACCTCTCGGACATTTTTGGACCATTTCTACACGACCCCGTGTGAAATCACACGACCCCATGTAAGTCTGGAAGGCTCTCGAGTTGTTTTTAAGGCTTCTTACATGACTGACGACGCCTAGTAATATCAAGTATTTTAGTCCTGGTTTAGACCTATTCTAAGTGAATTATATCTCATAAACTGTTATATTACTCACTTTTCGTGTCTAGTGCTTGTGTGTGAAAAATGATAAAAACGGGGGTTAAATGCGTACAAAACGGAGAAGTTTGGAATGAAGTCAATTTTCAGGCGAAAAAACACGCGTGCCGCGGACTGAAAGGCACGCGCGTCGCATAAAGTCAATGAACGGATGAAGAGTTTGAATTTCAAAAAGCGAATATCGGGCTTACAGATAAGGTCGCGCTGCGGTTTTCACCCTTGCGCGGCGCGATTGGTCAGATTTCGCAACTATAAGTAGAGGCTTCCCGTTCGTGTTTCGGGAGCAAATACCTGACCCAAGAGTGGAACCTAGGCTTCTTCGACTCGTGTTTTCGGATTTCATTGATTAGAAGTTGGTATTTTCATAGTTTAGTTTATTTTTCGTATTTTTCGGTTTTGTTAATCGCTCGTTTCCAACGGTTCTAGATTGTAGAACTTGCTGGAACGTGCCGGTTCTGGATTGTTCCCGAAGTCAGAAACATTCGACTTCCTGTTTGGTTTTTAGTTTAATGCAATCATTTGGTTTTAGTTATTTCGCGGTTTCGATTTTCATTTACGTTTAATTGTTCGTTTGGTTATTTTATGATATCGAGCGCTTCTGATTTTCTGAATATACTTCGAAATCAGATTGTTTAGTTGGTTTGGATCGGGATTTGAATTTATTTAGTTCGTGAATGTTGGTTTATGTTTTCGACATTTGTGGTTTATTCGGGTTTTGTGAAGTATATGGAACGCCACCGGCTATAGAGTTACACTATAGTTTGGTTATTTCTTGACACATACTTCAACCACCGACTCCACGGATCGACCCTTACTTCCACTTAGCTAGTGTGCTCGTAAGGTAATAAATCTTGTATTTTTGACCGTATCAACGACTGCGACGTGTCAAATTTTGGCTCCGTTGTCGGGGAGTTGTGCGCTTGAAAGTATAGTGTTAGTGGTTTTTTTTTCTGTTGTTTATTTTAGTTTTTGTTATTTGAGTTGATTAAGTTTTTTGTTTGACGGTCGTGTGCACCTCGTGCATGCGTACACATCGGGGTGAACAATCGTCACCACTTATTTTTGATTCTGATATTGAACGAACCGCGCACAGAAATCGTGTGTGTAGGCGCTTGATCAATATGAGTCCAGATGATGTAGTAGTCGAAGATATTACCAATGAGCCGTTAGGCGAGGTAATGGGGGGGGATCATCATTTATACCCCCGATTTCAGCAAATTTAAATGGAGCCTCTACTAGTAGTGGCGGAGGTGTAGTTTCAGCCCTACACCCATTCCATCATTTACTCTGTCTACAGTTCCACCAGTGAGTCAACCAATCACAAACCCTGTTGGGAATCTCGCATCTGCTGTGTTGACATGGGGAGCACCGACCCTTGATGGTACCCCGTGTTCGCATCAGCCATTGCAAGTTCCACAACAGCAATAACCACAACCTGTTCATAAACCTCAACCACCTTTTCAACCCATACCACAAAAATAGCCTCAACCACAAATACAAATACAACCACCACCACAACCGCAACAATACCAATATCAAACTGGAGACCAAGGATATGATGATGAGGACGAGGGTTGGATGCCAAACAACCCTGTCAACCAGAAGCAGCAGTGGAACCGAGGTCAGGGACCTCCGAGACAACAACAACAACAACAACAACATCAATGGTAAGGGCAACGATATTACAACAATGAGTTGTATAATGACGGTAATTTCGTTCCTCCCTTGTACTTTGCTCAACCGATCGGCAATCGGTGGCGTCACACTTCCAACCGCAGGTGTACGATGATGCATCGCCGGTATATTTTCCAGATAATGCTGATAGTCAAGTAGAGATTAGACCTCAATTATTAGAAGTATTGCATGAGTTTAGAGGATACAAGCAGGACGATCCATATAATCACTTGTATGAATCCTTAGCGATAACGAATGCCAATATTCTTAGGAACACCAATAGGAACATCTTTATGTTAAGGTTATTTCCTTTTACTCTTAAAGATAAGGCCAAATATTGGTTCACGTCTCTGCAACCAAATAGTATCACAACCTGGGAACAACTCAAGACAAAATTCCTACAAGAGTTTTATCATGCCAGCAAGACGTCGGAGATCAGGAGAGCAATACAAGATTTTCAGCAGAAACCAGGAGAGGCATTTCATGATGCATTCAAAAGGCTCAAAAAGTTAATGAGATCCTGCCCGCACCACGAGTTTCGAAGGTGGCAACTTGTCAAGTTCTTTGATGACGGGGTAGACACGACCAATCAAGCTATGATAAATGCATCATCTAGTAGGACCATCATGATGCAAGACCCAGAGGCGGCCTGGAGATTTCTGGAAGAGTTGAGTAACGGTTCCAAAACAAATTATTCTGCAAGAAAGTTAGTCAGCACACAAGCAGCAGTCGGGGTCGACAATGAATGGAAGAGGGAGGTCAAAAAGGAAATAGGATATTTGAATAGGAAATTCGATCGATTAATGGCAACTCTTCAACAGGGACCGTAGAATCAGCAAAACAATCAATAAGGACAGAGAGCTCAGGAGGTGAACCAAGTATACGGTCAAGGCCAATACAACAACAATAATGGACGACCGTATAGGCCTTACAATCAAGGGAATCAGAATTACAATAACAAGAACCAAGCATATCGCCAAAGAAATTACCAAGGGTCATCTTCCAATCAACAACGACAATTCCAGACTGTTAACAACAATGGTCCTAATAGCAGCAACAACAACAGGGGGTCGAATAATACCAGTAAAAATCATACCACTCTAGAAAATCAGGAAAACATGGCGGCAAAACTGTATGAACTCGTACAATAGCAAACACAAGCCAATACAAAGGCCATTGCTAACATGGAGAGATAAATCGCACAAATGGCTGAAGACCAAAGACGAAGAGATAATGGCAAGCTCTCGAGTAGTATGGAGGTGAATCCAAATCACACTCAACGGGCTGGGAAGGAACACGTCAACGAAATGGAGAGTTACGCACCAGAAAAGGTATGGATAAAGGTCACGATGGAAGATTTGGCGGGAATGGAGAACAAGGACAAAGATGCCCAAAAAGAAGGGCAGTCAACTGCAGCTGCCCTCAAGAAGAAAAAGAAAACTGCACGATCAAAAAGGAGTCAACGTACACCAAGTGAACCGTCTATTAATCAGCCTTTATGGGACAAGGTAAAAAATGCCCCAGAAGATACAAGGATTCTTACGGAGATGTGCAAAGAAAAAGAAAAGATTAAGACGCCAACACCAGAAAAGTGCGACTCACGGTCAAAGCAAGCGAGGCGTTGTTGGGTACATTGCCTAAGAAAGTGAAAGACCATGGTTCCCCCTACATCACTGTTACTGTAGGTGATGTGATTATTCGAAACACATTGTTAGATTTAGGGGCGAGTGTGAATGTGTTGCCCGGCTACCTCTACGACAAGTACAAGAACGAAGAATTGGAGCCAGCAAGAATAGTTTTACAACTGGCGGATCAATCCACAAAGGTTTTGCGAGACAAGTTAATAAATGTGATTTTCAAAGTAGGTGACTTTTTCTACCCGGTAGATTTCTTAGTCATGGAACACGAAAGTCTGGAGGATGCGCCGGCATTAATCTTGGGACGTCCGTTCTTGGCCACGGCCGGGGCCGTTATGGATTGTAAGACAGGTGATCTGGACATCACTTTTGGCACAAGGAAACGAAGACTAAATATGTTTGGATACCCGATGACGCTGCCACTGGGATATGATAGTCAATATTTGAATAAAAGACCGTTGATGGCACCAAGAATGAATGGTAAGGGTAAAAATCGAGTGCAAGAGAATGAAAGTGAGGATGAGGAAATCCTTTGGAAAGCGAAAGGGCATCCGCTGGCTTCAGTTGATAAGATGCAACTCTTGGACATGATAGAAACGATGGAACTGAAACATCAACAGTACGCAAAGGACGAAAGATGCAGGGAAGCGAAGGTCTTCCAGATTTTGGATGCTCAGCAGCAATGGATAAGTCAAGTAAGTGATTGGATGACACAACTCACAACGCTGCTGGCAACATTGGTTCATGATTTTGCGCCCAAAATAGGGAAGTTTGTACCAAAAGAAAGATAGGAAGGATCACGGTCTGGCTGAAGACGTTAAACTTAGCGCTTGGTGGGAGGCAACCCATCCCGTAGATAGGTTAGGTCATGTTTTCAAAGTAATTAGAAAAATTTATCGTCATCATCACAAGAAGGTACGACATGAAGCAAGTGTGGGGTCAACAAATTGGAGATTGGCAAGCATTGAAGGTCGCGACGCGGTCAATAGAAAAGCGCGTCGTGCGAGTTTAAACTAACCCGATGCGCAGGGGTTCGTTTTGGGCGCGCGATGCGGATTAAAGACACGCGCGTCGCAGATTTTTATTAGTCAGAACCACCATAACAGGTACGCATCAGTCCAACTCACACCACCACTCTCACACGACGCGGTAAACAGAGCTCCGATCAATCACTAATTTTCTCGCTTTTCTCTTGTGTGTGTTGTATCTATAATCGAGGTATGTCACTTAGAACCCACTCTTTCAAGTTTATACGTGCATTTGAAGTGGGAAATTGAATCAAATAGGGGAAAAATAGAAAAACTTAGAAAATTGGCAATGCCGGCCCCTAGGGTGTTGTTTTTGCAAAATTCTCACCCTAGGGAGGTGACAACGCCTAGTGATATCAAGTATTTTAGGCGTTGTTGAGCCCTGTTCTTGATAAAATTATATCAGATATGCCTGGGTATTCTCACTTTTCATGCCAGGACTTGTTTGGAGAAAAAGAATGGAAACAGGGACTAAAAGCGTGCAAAAGGAAGAAGTTTGGAAAAGAATGAAAAAATCAAGGAAACTCATACGCGCGCCGCGGGAATTAACTATGCACGACACGGGCTTAAGGCGGTGGAACACATTCAAATACCGAAGAAACGGGAAAAGATAAGTACGCGCGCCGCGGATTCTTCATCTGTGCGACGCGGCTGCGGAAAAATTGCAACTATAAATAGAGGCATTTCCAGCCGAAAACCCTAGCAAAGACCGGGTGTAAAATCGACCTTGAAGCTCTTTGACTCCAAGATTTCGTTTCAGCAACTTCTTAAGTGGTATTTTCATGTTTTGGATTTTATTTGTAATTAATTAGTTTGGATTAAGCTTGGTTTTGTATCTTTGGGAGTGACAACCATTGATATCAAGCTTTGGCTTCTGTTTTAGTCTCATTTTGTTACTGTTTTGATGTTTGGATTCGATTTTGGTGAATGAAAATCATTTGGTTACATTTAATATTGGTATTTCGGTGTTTCTATGCTTGTGTTGGGTTTTGAATGTTTGAATTGTGTTTGGATATTGTTTGACCTTGTTGGAACTGTTTTCCCTTGCTGAAATCAGTAACTAATTAGGTTAGTTTTTAGGCATTAAACCTTGGCTAGTAACTGTTCAGTAGAACTTTAGTTAGTGGCTAGTTTATGCTTTGCTTGGTTTTGCTTAGTTTGGATGCCTTTGATTGCTTCTGATTCAGAGATGTACTTCTGATTTCAGAAAGTGACTAGGTTCATTTGAGCTTAGCCTTGCTTAGCTTGAATCTGTTTGATCATTGCCTTATGGTATTAGTGATTGGGAAGTTAGAAACTAGATCCTCCGACTGTAGCGTGACACTACTAGTTGGTAATCTGTCATTTAGTCTAACCATGAAGCTCCTGCGGATCGACCCTGACTACCGCTGTACTAGTGTGTGTTATGTTTTTCTTTATTTTTGACCGCACGACGACCTAGGCGTGTCAAATTTTGGCGCCGTTGCCGGGGAGCTGTGAGCTTAGATTAGATGAGTAGTAGGAACTTGTTTCTTGTTTTTGAAAATTTCATTTGGTTAATTTGGTTTTTGATTTTTGTAGGCGTGTTGCATTAGTGCATGCGTACCCGCAGGGGTAAGCAATTATCCCCATTGCATTTTGATTCTGAGATTGAGCGTACTGCACGCAAAATCCGTGCCCGTAGGCATTTAAATATCATGAATTTTAGTCAGGTTAGTAGTAATCCAGTAAGTGTTGCCCAGGAACCATCAGGTGAGGCAACGGGGGTGTTTTCTATTCCCCCACTGTCAGAGTTTCAGTTCGGGAGCACGAGTGCTTCTGGTGGTGCAGTTTCAGCCCCTGCACCCATACCATCATGCACTCCACCATCTGTCCCACCATTTACACCCGCTTCACAACCACAATCTACCAATCCATTTACCTCTGCAATGTCTTGGGGAGAGCCGACCCGTGATGGCACCCCAGCTCCTAGACAACAGACACCAACCTCTCAACAACAACACGTTCTTTTTAAACCTCAACCCACATACCAACCTACACAACCAATACACTATCAACAACCTCCTCAGCCACAATACCATCATCCAGAGACAGAGGAGGTATATGATGAGGAAGACGAGGGATGGGTGCCACCAGCACCACAGTCACAGTGGAACCGAGGTCGGGGACCTCCTAGAAGAGCACCACAGTATCAACCACCAGGTCAGTGGGAATATAATGATCATCTTTACGGTAATCCCGCCCAACCTTTACATTTCGCACAACCGAGACGGCAATCGGTTGCATCACATTTCCAACCGCGGGAATATGATGATTCATCGCCAATCTATATTCCTGATAACATTGATTCTCAAGTAGAAATAAGACCTCAGTTATTAGGAATATTGCCAGAGTTTAGAGGGTATAAGCAAGACGATCCTTATAATCATCAATATGAATTCTTAGCGATTGCTAATGCTAATAACCCTAGGAACACCAATAGAAATATTTTTAGGCTTAGACTGTTTCCATTCACTCTTAAGGATAAGGCCAAATATTGGTTTACATCTTTGCCATCGAACAGCATTACTACATGGGATCAGCTCAAGGCAAAGTTCCTTCAGGAATTTTATCCAGCAAGTAAGACAACTGAAATCAGAAGGGTCATCCAGGACTTCCAGCAAAAGCCAGGAGAGGCTTTCCACGAAGCCTTTGATAGATTGAAGGAGTTGTTACGATCTTGCCCGCATCACGAAATTCCTAGGTGGCAGTTAGTTAAGTTATTCTTCGAAGGAGTCAGTGAGACGCATCAGACCATGATAAATGCCTCATCAAGTGGGACATTTATGTGGCAAGACCCAGAGGAAGCTTGGCAGTTCTTGGAACAATTGAGCAATGGTTCCAAGGCAAACTTTTCTACCAGGAAGACTGTAGGTACGGCAGCAGCAGTAGGAGCCGATGCTGACTGGAAAAAGGAAGTGAAGAAGGAAATTAGTGAACTGAATAAGAAGTTTGACAGGCTCATGTCAACACTGCAGAATGGACCGCAGAATTCATCGCAAGGAGGTCAAGGAGGACCTAAGACTCAAGAGGTGAATCAAGTTTATGGCCAGGGTCAAGGCCAGCATAATAATGGATGACCCTATAGGCCATATAACCAAGGACAGCAGCAGAATTTTAGGCAGAACAATTACCAGAGTCAATCGACCAATCAGCCTAGAACACATCAGCCTGCAAATAACAATAACCACAATGGAAATATAAATGGAAATAGCAGCAATAACAACAACAGGGGGGCCAATAATGTTACCAACAACACCCCGGGAACTCAAGAAGAAATGTTTGCGTAAGATGTACGATATGGTCACTGCTACGCAACAACAATCTCAAGCAAATGCAAAAGCCATTGCAAACATGGAACGACAAATAGGTCAAATGGCTGCAGATTAGCAAAAGAGAGACAGTGGGAAATTGCCAAGTGCTACAGAGGTCAACCCTACTCATAATCAGCGACCAGGAAAAGAGCAAGTCAACACTGTCGAATCAGGATGGCGAAAAGTCACTTTGGAAGACTTGTTTGAAGTAGGGAGTGAAGTGAGACTGGTGGAAGAAGAGAAGGCTCTAGGAAATGAGGAAGGTAAGGAAGAAGGAATTCCTGTTGAGAAGGACACTCAACCAGAAAAAGATAAAGAGGTCCAGAAGGAGGAGCAACCAACGATAGCAGGAATCAAGTAGAAAAAGAAGAATAGGAAAGGGAAGATGAAGCAGGAAGCACCCAAATCAATGGGGCCCTTAATGAACCAGCCCCTGTGGGATGAGCTTAAGGATGCCCCTGAGGATACCAGAATTCTGCAAGAAATGTGTGAACAAAATGGGAAGAGCAAAGCACCTACACCAAAAACTGTGAGGTTGACTGTGAAAGCAAGTGAGGCGTTATTGGGAACACTGCCCAAAAAGGAAAAGGACCCTGGATCACCATTGATCACTACAACTGTAGGGGACGTGGTTATTCGGAACACCTTGTTAGATTTGGGAGCAAGTGTCAATATCCTGCCAGGATACCTGTATGATAAGTACAAAAATGAAGAAATAGAGCCAGCAGAAGTTGTATTGCAGCTGGTTGATCAATCAACAATGGTATCTCGGGGAAAACTGACAAATGTCATAGTCAAAGTTGGGGACTTTTTCTATCCCGTGGATTTTCTGGTTATGGAATATGAAAGCTTGGACGATGCACCTGCACTCATCTTAGGACGCCCATTCTTAGCTACTGCTGGTTCGGTGATCGACTGCAAGACTGAAGACATGGACATTTTCTTTGGGACAAGGAAAAGAAGATTGAACATGTTTGGAAATCCTATATCATTACCTTCAGAAGAAAATGGTAAACAAATGGACAGAAGGATATTAATGAAGCCTGGGATCAAGAGTAAGGAAAAAATCTGGACACGTACGGGAGAAGGAGGAAAATAAGAGATTTTAAAGGAGACCAAGGACCACCCGTTGTCCACTATCGACAGGAGCAGCTGCTGGACATGATAGAGATGATGGAAGCAAGGCACCAACAATATGAAAAGGAATCAAGAGAACGAGAGGCGAAAGTTTTTAAGCTCCTGGAATCTCAACAACCGTGGATTAGCGGTGTGAGCGATCGAATGACCCAACTCACATCTCTCATGTCAATGATGGCCAACAATTTCATGCCAGGATTCAATCAGATGCCAGCAAGAGATCAAGAAGAAGAAGATTCGGCAGAGGAGTAGTACGTCTGGCTGAAGACGTTAAACTTAGCGCTTGTTGGGAGGCAACCCATCGTGTCATAAGTTAGGATTTATATTTCTTTGAATTTAGTATGAAAATACATCAATCTTTTTGCAGGCATTAGTGGTCTAAGGCAAGTGTGGGGTCGTATGAAAAGTTTTGAAATTTTAAATAAGCGCGCCGCGCCATTTTGAATTGTGCGACGCGGGGTCGGAAACCAACCCGATGCGCAGGGGTTGATTTGGTGACACGCGCGCAGCGGAATGAGAAAATGCGCGTCGCGGGAAACGATCGGTCAGTTTTCTCGTATATAAAGGTAACCCGCGGCTCACACAACCCACACACGACTCGGAGCTGAAGGGTTTTCTAGCAAACAATGAACACAAAAACTCTTATGGTTCACATGCAACCCTAGAAAGATCTATGTTTTCTTCTATGAAGATAATAAACTAAAACCTAAAGGCCAACAATTAATTCTAAAGTTTAAATCAGAAGATCCAACCTTTGAATCTTGTTCTTGAAGCTAGCAGCAAAAGTATCCTGCCTCAGATGCAAGTCACACCCAAAGCAATGGAGAAGACAGTCCAGCAGAGTTAATCTTTGTGAGAATTGGCATAGAAAGGGGAGCCAGGAGGTTCCTTTTATAGCCTCCAAGGGTTACAGCTGAAACCCTAGAGGAGCCTCCTTAATGGGCAAGCCTGTTGACCATTTGGACCAAGGCTTCTAAACCCTAATTAGGGTTTTTGCCAACTATGGAGTTCCCTCCATATTGGCGCCAACTTTGGCCCCTGGCTACTGGCTTGCCAGTTATTCAACTATTGAATAAATACAAACCAGTCCCTGCACTTTTAATTAATTAATTTAATCACTAAATTAAATCTAATTAATTCTAGATTAAATCTCAATTAATTATTATAGATTCTAATTAATATATTAACACTTAAATATATTAATAAACCATTTAATTAATTCTATTGATTTATTACACAATTAATAAATCAACCTTTTACTCTACTGAACTCTATCCTGACCTCCAGCTATGAGGGCAACCCAAATGGACTTTGCTTCAATTAACAAGATAAATATAGTTGTAAAGTCATGGCTTAGACACCTAATCCAACAGTCTCCCACTTGGATAAGTCTATGACTTTAATTTATCTTCTGATTAATAAACAACCTGCAGCTTCCTAGAAACTGCTGCCGAACTCTGACCCAGTCAGTTCTGTCCATAGATAAGTGATCATATGATCCTTCGTCCAACAATATATTTCCAGACACGAGACATGGATTGAGATCAATCTCTGTCCGATACTCTGTTTCCCGATTTCCGATTCTGCTTATGACTTTCGGACTTCTAATTGAACACATCAATTTAGTCCAGGCTGGCCAGCACTTAAGTCAACTTCAAAATCATCGAGAGGCCTACAGATATCTGTTTCCCATCAGGGTCAAGGAACGAATAAGCTTTGACTCATATGGTTGTGTCTTTTACTTACCAAATCATACACAACAATGCGTTTGTAACATCGAGTTACCGATGCGTTTTTGCATTATCAATGCACAACCGATTCGTAAATTTCAACTCATATGTCTCCGCTTCAAGATCATACGATATTATCGTCTCAACATTGCTCGTGATGTAATCCATGAAGCAATCTATTAAGCGCGGGTTTATCCAATACTCAAATCTCTATTTCTAAGTACTCATGAACCTTGTAGCAGTCTTACTGCAATGTCTAACTCCTTAGACAATCTACAAACCAATTCACGATAGTCTTCGTTCATACTTACTCCCGAAAAGTATGAGCGAGTGTGGACCTTTTGAATAATCAAATTATTCGGGAAGTGAAACATGCAAAATTGAAACTTAAAATCTGACTGGTGGCTACTATTGCCTAATTACCAAGTCTCCACGAGGTGATCACCAAGTCGGATTTTACATAAACTATTATCGATTTCTAGATTCCTTTTAAACTATTTAATTCTTGTTATGTATCTATGTCTACTTGACCTTTTACTTTTTCTATGTATTCAAATGTTATACATTTATACATTCATCCGATCGGATATCCATCCGATGGTATTTCAATTTTGATCATACTGTCATTCTCACTAACAACTCCATTTTATGTACTGTGACTTTCCATGGTTCTCGGGATCTTTACTCCACATGACTGCACCCTAAGACTATTTCGAGGTGTTTCGATGTGCCGATGAGCCACACGCGCTCCATCGGAATGCCAACGAAATTCTTTAACCATTAAGTCCTTATTTGAAAAAACTCTTTTCAAATTGTTATCAACATTCACCCCTAATCATTTTCCAATGATTTCTCACGTATGTACAAAATCCATTAAGTATTCCTAGCCAGGTCATATCCTGAATCTGACTCACTATGCTCTAAGCATTAAGTCATCAAGACATGTTCATGACACTTCTGATCGATCCAAGAAACTTGTTGGATTCGATCCAGTCCTATTCCAAACTCTTTTGGAATCTAAGGATTACTTATAATACTTGTGTCATGATTTCATTTCGGAGACTCTTTTCCATGCATCTCGACTTTTATCAAGACCATGCCTACTATGGCCAGTTCTCTACTGATAACAACATCTATCTGATATATGTCAATGGATTATGTGAGTACGTTGCACCTTTCATATCTTTCATGCCAAATCATCACACTTTGCAATGACATGAAACTGTTTCCTATGGTAATGCATTCTTGAGTCTCATCAAGATCATTTTGGCAGAGTTTCGATCTATCTCATAGATGTTTACAACCACCTGAGTATGCCGTATCTCTATTAGGTCTTTCATAGCGATCCGTCTCTTAACACCAAGTCATTACACTTTGTAATGAAAAGAGACGTTTCCTAGAAACAATATGTAACATACATATAGAGACAGATAACAGCAACACTCCTACTGGCTTTGACACGGTTATGGACTATTCACAAAATCCAGAGCTTTTGGCACATTTTGAGAATCCAAACCTTTCTGACATCTTAATGGATATCTTTCAGCCCATTTTCAAAATCCAATCCTTTGGCATATTTTGAGAATCTGAATATCCTTTCTTGCGAGATGCCCGCGGGAAAATCCCGGGCCCATGTACCTCTATACTGGCATATTCTTTGTGAGTCCCTATTAGCGTGCCGGTGATCCACACGCGCTCCATTAACGACTTACAATATGCAGTATCCTTTCGGATTTCATCTTCTATTGAGAGTGCTTCTCTCGGAGTCAATTACTTGACTCTGAGTATCGTCTCACTCAACCAGATGTTCTGAAGGTACGTTTCTGTCCATGCTGCTTTCTTTTGATGATTCAATTACTCCCACTAGTTTTTAGACCAGGTGTAAAATCAATCAAAATGCCACATAGACTGTATCTCGTCCTAAGGTTCTCTTAATTGGCAGATATCGGGCTCACCAATGCTTCCAAGCAGTCGGATTGTAAATCCGTACCTACTATAGTATTTTACCACTATTCGGTATGTCACCCCGATCATAACTACTTATGACGGTGATCAGTACTACTGGTCAAGAGAAGGCTATGTCAGTATTAAAACAAAAATCTGATTTCTGCTCTAAGCCTAGCGATGACTAAGGGTTATTTCACTTGGCTAATCCTGAACTCATTCAGGACTGTCCCAACTCCCACTGTTTCTTTAGAACATGAGTTCTTTCTAAAAGAGCTCTTTCTTTTTCCAGATACAGCGGGATAGCCAGTGAAACGACATTTCTGATTAAGTCCAGGCTAGTCATGAGGTTCGGACGAACACTACAAGACCCTGGACCTTTAATGTACAAGTGAGACAATCCCAGCTTTACATTTCAGACAGTGTCTGCAAAACCTACTTAGTCGAAGAAGTGGTTGGAATATGGTCTGACTGGTTTAGTATTTAATGTATCGAAAACTAATTGGCAATGTATCTCATACATTGAGGATCGAACTCTTTCGACCAACGCTCCATCATCTTCCCTAAGACACATTATAACTATTAATGTTCTTGGAAGAGAATAAACTGTGAAACATTTTCCCAGTTTATGCTGTCACTCAGGTTCTGTGGATCTTGTACTTCCTTTGAAGTCCTTGAAGTGTTCAAGGATTCAATCCAATCGCTTATTTTGATAAGCGAAGTCATATTCGTCATACCGAATGACAAATATCGTGAAGTACAAACAATTGTCTTCAATTTGAAGATTCGAGCAATACACAGCAACTGATGTGTTGGTTGCTCCTAATCTCAATGTCTTTTACGTCTCTATGTAAACTTATGACTTTGTTAGTTCTGTTCAAGACTTGCAATCTTCAGTTGACTCTAAGTCAACTGATTCCAAAATCCTATCCTCTGGATCTTTGGGTGATTCATTTCTTGCCACATGTGCCTTATAAAGAACTTAATCATCATCTGACTCTAAGTCAAATGATTCCAAAGTCCTGTCCAACTGGATCTTTGGGTGATTCATTTCTTGACACATTAAGAACTCAATTCATCAGGTGACCCAAAGTCAAGTGATTCCAAAGTCCTGTCTAACTGGACCTTTGGTTGAATTGATTCTTACAACATTTATCTTAACAATCATAAGGGACACAATTCTTAAATATCCAAACACTTTGGATGCATTTAATATTCAAGTTATCATCAATCATGCATTCAACAGAATCATACAACATTTCAAGGATAATTTCAAACAACAGATGTTAAACGAAATTAAACGACAATTTTATTAAAAAAACAAAATCCTTGAACAATGTACTGTATGATAGACAATGTCATACGCATCTGAGAAGCTAATAACAATATTTCAATATCTAACTAAACTTCAAAACTGCATGAGCCGGAAATCCAATCCAAATGTGCTCCTATGCGCCAATGTCCCGTACTCTACTGATTCCCTACATACAAACCAAAATGTGACTATCACATTATGCATCAAGGAATTATGGAACAGGAGTTTTGAGGTTTTTAGATATACCTGAGCTTTCAAAAGATTTTGACTTTGGAGCGTCTTTCAATCTTTCCGCGACTGTATCCGATTCTGTGGATTCCCAGCTTAAGACATATCCAGACGATCTGGATCGTTTCCTGCTGTGTCTTTCCACTGGACTTAATCCAGAAGTAGCTGAACCATTGGAGCTATGCCTGTCCAAGAGTGACTCGTATAAAGTCAACAGTGGACGCATTTCCATTAAGGTCTTTTTCTGGTCTTCCTTTCTATACGTCTGAATGAACAGATCGTACTTACTAGTCAGTGAAGCGAGTAGAGTGTTAACACTCGACTCCTGACTCATGGAATAACCAAGTTTGTACAATTCGCCTATGTACGCTTCAATCTGAAGAACATGCGACTCGATGCTACTTCCTTCTTTTAACTTACACTCTGCAAGTCTTTTGAAGATCCTAGCTCGTTCCTCTTCAACCAGTTTTCGGAACCTTTCCTCAACCGATTGCATTAACTCATATGGCCCCAAGGATTCAAAATCCTTGCGAAATTCGGGGTCAATGGTCAACAACATGAGGTCACGAATTTCTTCGGATACATCAACTAAGAAGTTACCCTCATCATAAGGACTATTTATGATGACTTGTTCCTGTGGAACCGGGATCGGATACTCGGTGAGATGAAGCTTGCCCGCAATGCCGAGAGCCAGTCTCTAATTGCGAAGCCATTCCTTACAGTTAAGGCCAGTCAGCCTTTCCATATTAAGCAGGTGCTTTCTGATGCTCTCAGAAATGGGTGAAGGAGGAGAGGGAGGAGAATAGACACTTGATTCAGACATCTACAATAAACAGAATTTATTAGTTTAGTTTTTCCTTTTAAATAATTACCCAATATATTATTTATTAAGGCTAGGACCCAAAATACCCCAACTATGGTGTGAAGAGGGATGTCGTAATCACAACATAATGGTCATTAAGGTAGATAATACACTTATCAAATTCATCTTATGAAATTTCTAGATCTGTTGAGACACATTGAACTGTTCAATGACATGTTTAGTCTCGGATGTGCCCCACTGTTTGTGACTGGGATGCCGAGGATCACAAACCGGGTGTGAATAACCATGCAAATATGCTCGGTACTCTCGAAGTCAATTGTCATCTCTAATTAACGTGCCGGTTAACCACACACGCTCCGTTAATAATGACAAAATCTAGAAACCCATTGCATGTCTTTGTGGACCCCAGTTGGCGTTCCGGTAAACCACACACGCTCTGCCAACGTTCCACAAAGTGCAACGTGCAATTCCATGGATTAGCACCAATTCACATTTTTATCTTAAAGTAGCTAGATTGGGATTTTGTTCAAGGTTCTAGTACTTCCAATTATAGCATTATACTTTTAAGAGGCTTAGCGGTTCTATGAAACCCGTTCGGCTAACGACACTCGACTGACCAGGAGAGCGGTGAGTAAGAGTGGATACCCATTAGAATGCCATTTTATAGTCAGTTGCCTTATACCCTCTTTATAGGACAGTTTTGTGAATGAGGCCTACTTGCGGTAAGACTAACCAATTTTCTTATATATAAATAATTAACTTTTAATCATAAATATATAAGATATATTTTAATCTTATTAAAATATTTTAGAATTAATTTTCTCATAATTTTCGCAAATTTTAAACTATTTTTCGAAAATTTAAATTAATTCCTTAAGCTGATTTAATTGGTCTTTTAATTAACAGTTAATTAAACTAATTAAATCTAAGATAGATTTCATAAAATTAATTAAATTAATTTTTCTATCTTGGCCCCTATATGGTTCGAAATTTACATGCCAAAATTAAAGAGGTTCTAGTTATTTAATTAATCCAATTACCAAAATAACAACACACTAAATAAGGCAAGTAAATCAAGCAAATAAAGGGGGACCATGAGGGTGGGGGCTAGGGTTAGGAAACCCTAGCCAAGATTTCGACCAAAGCCTCATCCAAGAGGTGTTTTTCGCACAAAACCTCAAGGCAAACATAGATTAAGCAATTTATATCAAACACAAGAAAACAGCCTATGCTCTGATACCACTGAAGGGTTTTCTAGCAAACAATGAACACAAAAACTCTTATGGTTCACATGCAACCTTAGAAAGATCTATGTTTTCTTCTATGAAGATAATAAACTAAAACCTAAAGGCCAACAATTAATTCTAAAGTTTAAATCAGAAGAACCAACCTTTGAATCTTGTTCTTGAAGCTAGCAGCAAAAGTATCCTGCCTCAGATGCAAGTCACACCCAAAGCAATGGAGAAGACAGTCCAGCAGAGTTAATCTTTGTGAGAATTGGCGTAGAAAAGGGGAGCCAGGAGGTTCCTTTTATAGCCTCCAAGGGTTACAGCTGAAACCCTAGAGGAGCCTCCTTAATGGGCAAGCCTGTTGACCATTTGGACCAAGCCTTCTAAACCCTAATTAGGGTTTTCGCCAACTATGGAGTTCCCTCCATATTGGCGCCAACTTTGGCCCCCGGCTACTGGCTTGCCAGTTATTCAACTATTGAATAAATACAAACCAGTCCCTGCACTTTTAATTAATTAATTTAATCATTAAATAAAATCCAATTAATTTTAGATTAAATCTCAATTAATTATTATAGTTTCTAATTAATATATTAACACTTAAATATATTAATAAACCATTTAATTAATTCTATTGATTTATTACACAATTAATAAATCAACCTTTTACTCTATTGAACTCTATCCTGACCTCCAGCTATGAGGGCAACCCAAATGGACTTTGATTCAATTAACAAGATAAATATAGTTGTAAAGTCATGGCTTAGACACCTAATCCAACAGGAGCTCTGATCAACGAATTTCTCTTGCAATTTTTCTTGCTCATTTTGTTTCTACTACCAAGGTACGCTATTCTAACTATCTATTAGTTGTTAAAACTAGAGATTAGGTAGCTAATTTTAGTGATTTGTCCAGAAAAGTTCAAAACTTAGAATCGCCAATGCTAACTCATAGGGTGTTTGTTTTGCCAAATAGAGACCCTAGATGAGTTAGTCGGCACTTAGGCTACCTTGTGGTATGATTGGATCGAGTTTTAGCAGGTTAAATCGCGAGTTGGGATCGGGGTTTTGAAACAGACGCACGCCGCGCCGCGCCCTTGCTCTTGGGTCGCGCCGCCGTGTGCTGGGGAAGAAGAGGACTAATTTTGCAAAAAAAAAAAAATTTTGTGGTTATATGTTTTCTTTTGCAGATGATGTTCAGATCGAACCACCCCTTCCTCCAGTTCCCCGCAGAGCTTGCCAGTTCGGCAGAGTACACCTCACGGAGGGACGCATTGACTGCTCGCCGGGTTCTCGAGGCGACAGTCATTGATAGAGATATTTTGAGAGACGCAGGGCTCTAGGGTGCGATTGAGCCATTCTTACAGCGCACCTGGACCCACGAGGAGGCATCATTCACATGCCTTGGCTGGGACAGGATCATGGCCACGGACGAGGACGTGGTCTACACGGAGCTGCTGCTGGAGTTCATATCCACCATACAGTTCGCACCTCGGGCGGGAGACCCGCGTTCCAGGATAGTACACTTTCGTTTGGGAGGTGAGGACAGGGAGTGCAACCTCCGGGAGTTCGGGAGGAGAGTCGGCCTATACACTCCAGCAGACCTCCAGCATCGCTATTTCACCCGGTTCTTCGGGTCCTGCATTCAGGGGGAGCCGGACAGGGCTTCCAACATGGAGGTTTGGGCACCACTTGTGACATCCGCCTAAAATGGATTCGGGTCAACCCAACCCAATTGGAAATTTAATAAACCCTACTCGAGATTTCTTGACGCTAATAGGATCAAAACCCTTACACTACGATATAAATTGACGTTAATAGCAATATAGCATAGTATAACGTTATAACTATAATCAAATTAAATTATGATATCATACTAAAATCAAATCAAAGTATGATGCTCTAATTAAATTAAAAAAATCAAACTTGAATGCTATAATTAAACTTCAAATCAAAGTAGATTGTTATAATCAAATAATAACATATTTTTTATAAAACTCTATTTTTATAAACACTACATTAAATTTTATAAAACTCTTAAGATGCTTGTGTTAGTGGGGAATTATGAAGACCACCAAAAGTAAAAGTTTATTCCCATTGTCTCCCACTCACACCTCCGATCATCTTTCCTTTCATTTTTCTCCCAACACATTATTCTCATCACCACTCAAACCATATCTATTCTTTCTCTCACTCTTAATCTTGAAATTCATCCTAGAAATCTTCATATTTCAACCAAGAACACTCCAATATACTCAAATCTTCATCCCTCTTGAAGCATTCATCAAGGTATGTTGTTAAAAGTCTCAAATAGAAACAAATTAAATCCACCAAACTATCTAAAACTCATTTTATGCATAAACCTAATTTTTCTCAGGATCCCATCAATAAAATAAGAAGTTTTGGAAATTTTCAGAAAATAACTTTTTTTTATTGAATTACTATAATTATTGCAATAAAATAGGGCAATAATTCACATAAATACTTTTTGCAGTCAATAAATTCTAGGAAAACTTTGGAGCAACCCATATATTGAGTAAAGTGGATTTATGAAGTTTCATGCATTTATATTATTGTTTGATGCTTATTTTGTATTTTATTTTGTTGTAGATAAATAAATTGGAAAATATAGTTATGTATGTTAGAAACTAGATTTTATATTTTTCGCACCTTACTAGCATTTTAACGACTCCATGAAAATATTTACAGATTTTTATAAGAATGTTTGCTTATTTTTCCTGATTTAATGATTATTTAAAGGTTTAAATTGATAATAAATAGCTACACATGTCCAAAAATTATAAAACCTTATCAGAATATCATATATAACATGTTAATCATAAATAAAAAGTCTAATGAATTTCTCTTAATATGTTCCTATTATTTATGATTTTATTGATTAGTTAATAATGAAAAACATAATAAATACTTCCCATAGTCACAAATATCCAAAACATTTACAGTAGGCTCAATATAATGTTAAAAAACTATGGTTAATTTTCCAGAAGTTTTGGGAATCATTTATTATTTTTCCCGAATTTTGTTGTGGTTTAATTATTAAAATACTAAATAAATACTAAAGCAGTTAAGAAAAATATGGAAATTTTACAGTAATTACTAGTTTATGAAATAATGATTTTCTGATACTTTCAGAATGTTTCATTACTGTTTAGTATTTAAAACCATTTTCCTAAATATCTAAGCATGTAAAAATGCCTTTTTAATGATTACTTTATATAAATAATTGTTTATAATATATAAAATCTGTAAATTATAATTTGACAAGTTATTATTTTAATAATAAATTATTAAAATCTTGCCTAAAGTGAAAATATAAATTAATTAAGCAAAGTAATTAATTCAATTTAAAATTCATCAAACCTATGAATACATTAATATTCAAAACAAAATTTGATTATTGTTAATTCATCTAATATAAGAATATGTGTCTAATTATTTTTATTAATACTCCATTCCCGTTTAGTAGTTCCTAAACCAAAACTATTAATTATAATAGGTTCCACGTCGTTTTGACCCGAGCCGTCTATCGTACAACACGAGTATTCCGTTTGGACTAATGTGAGTAATCTACCCCATATTTTATAATTTTCAATACTTTTGGGGTGTATCATGTGGTTTTAATATGTTCCAACTTCATTTTATTATTTTTCACCATTGAGACATTGTTGGAATATTTATACGTGAATCAGTATTTGTATAATTATTGTTTGTTTACGCTACATGTACTTGTAGTGCATTACCAATTTTAGTCTAATCTCCATGACTATGCCCGTATTCTTGAGGTACGTTATGGACAATAATAGCGCTATTGGGTTGACCACCCCGCCTTGGGACGCTAAGGTGATTGATTGCATGTGGTTGGGTGTGTATGATGATTAGATGCTCCATCCTATATATATACATATATATATGTATATATAAGGTGAGGACTTATTGTTGTTGTTATCATCTGTTAATCAATTTTTGATTTATAAACCGTTATCTCAATAATACTTACTTGTCGACTTCCAAAGAAAACAAGTTTCAAATTATAAATATTTCAAACTCACAATTTTCTTTAATAAAACTAGATTACTCACCAACTCTTGTAGTTGACCTGTTTTTACCCATGATGCAGATTTGAAGAATGAAGTTGATGAAAAATAGGGTGTACCTTAGAAACCCACAAGACTATTTAAATTTGATGTAATAAATGTTGTTGTATTTGGATTTGTATTTGTATGTTGTGGATCTTGTTTGCATACTTAGTACTTAATTGAATCTAATCATATTATAACATAGTTGTCATGAGACTTTAAACAATATATCACGCCTTGATCGATTCCGCCAAGGATCGGGGTGTGACACCACTGTCCAACGTCATATATGAGGCGGGGACCTCCAGGGAGAGCCAGCTTCGAGACCCACTCCACCGCCTCATGCACCGTATCGTCTCCACCTCCATCATGCATCGAGAGGGGGGCGAGAAGGTGTCGGGCGACGACATGACATACCTGTGGGTCCTCCTCGACCCATCCAGATTCCTCCATCTCCCCTTCGCCCTCGCAGTTGCCCTCTCCACCCACTCGACTGGCGCCTCAACCAGCAGCCCACTAGCCAGGGGGTATTTTATCACCAGCCTGGCCCGCTCGTATGGTATTCTCACTGCCCCCGTGGTTGCCTCCTTGACCGCTCTGCCTCCATCCCGCACTACAGCACGCACTTTGGAGAGGATGCGGCTTATTGAGCAGCAGCGCCCGGGGCAGTTCATCCGGGCACCGACCGAGCCTCCTCAGGCACCCCAGCCCGCGTACACCCAGCCAGGCAGGAGACGCCGGAGGCCAGAGCCAACACCAGCAGCCCCGGCAGAGCCACAGCCACAGCAGGAGGACCTGGCAGCCAGGGTTGCCAGGATTGAGGACCAGTTGGCATTGATCGGGGAGGTACTCTTGGATTTGGCCACACAGCAGGGCCGACGCCCCCGACCATTCCCAGCCAGGGCCCACGATTATGAGGCCGGACCTTCCAGGCCACCTGGTGATGATTGATGTACTTTTTCTTTCTTTCTTTTTATATTTTTTGGGATATATGTACAAACTTATGACACCTCTATTTGTATATTTTGTTCATATTTTATTTGTCATGTTTGTTGAGTTATGCATGGTATACCAAATTGAGAAGGAGTTGTGTCAGACAAGTGTAGGGTCACCATGCCTCCTCCACTTGTCTCGACCACCGGCGTGTTCACTGTAGCGCTACAACTCCGGAATACGAAATCGAGGATCCGTTTGTTCGCAATTATACCTGTGATATTGAGCACCAAGCAGTCTATCGTCCAAAAGGGGTAACTCTTTCTCCCTTGTTTTGAAATAATTTTGTACAACGGGGACGTTGTACGGTTTTAAGTGTGGGGTGTGGACGGTCGAAAGAGAAAATTTTTGAAATTTTTGCAGAAATGATCAATCTTTCAATTTTAGCAATATTTTTCAAAATTTTTAATAAATTGCAATTTTGAAATGAATGATTTGTGATTGTGATAGCACTGGTATTTTTCAAGAAATACTGTTTAATAGTGATCATGCTATTAGTTAGTCAAATAAGTTGAGTTTTACGAGTTTAGAAGATTGAGCTGTTTTAGGATTGGAATTTAGGAAGGAAATGTCAATCTATGGCCTTTGTTGTTCGAGCCAGTAGGTCTAAAATGGGTGGGATTTATGCACCTTACCACCTAAGATCGTCTGGTCTGGGATGGTATTTCTGAAAACTCGTTACACGGACAACATCGAAAGTCATGGACAATTCCTTAATGGTCTTTAGAATCTGAATGAGTACGTACACTTCATTGTGGACAGAAAGTTTGTAATCAAGGGTTCTCTAGAAAGCCATGAATTCCAAAGAGCAATTCAATTATGTTTTCGCGAACTATTCCACTCTAACTCAAAGAGCAATAAACTTTGAAACTGAACACAGTAAAAAATTGTTTGATTCTTTATTATAATTTGTTAAAAACTCTCTTGCTTGGGGACAAGCAAGGCACAAGTGTGGGGTGTTTGACAACGCCTAGTGATATCAAGTATTTTAGGCGTTGTTGAGCCCTGTTCTTGATAAAATTATATCAGATATGCCTGGGTATTCTCACTTTTCGTGCCAGGACTTGTTTGGAGAAAAAGAATGGAAACAGGGACTAAAAGCGTGCAAAAGGAAGAAGTTTGGAGAAGAATGAAAAAATCAAGGAAACTCGTACTCGCGCCGCGGGAATTAACTACGCGCGACGCGGGCTTAAGGCGGTGGAACACATTCAAATACCGAAGAAACGGGAAAAGATAAGTACGCGCGCCGCGGATTCTTCATCTGCGCGGCGCGGCTGCGGGAAAATTGCAACTATAAATAGAGGCATTTCCAGCCGAAAACCCTAGCAAAGACTGGGTGTAAAATCGACCTTGAAGCTCTTTGACTCCAAGATTTCGTTTCAGCAACTTCTTAAGTGGTATTTTCATGTTTTGGATTTTATTTGTAATTAATTAGTTTGGATTAAGCTTGGTTTTGTATCTTTGGGAGTGACAACCATTGATATCAAGCTTTGGCTTCTGTTTTAGTCTCATTTTGTTACTGTTTTGATGTTTGGATGCGATTTTGGTGAATGAAAATCATTTGGTTACATTTAATATTGGTATTTCGGTGTTTCTATGCTTGTGTTGGGTTTTGAATGTTTGAATTGTGTTTGGATATTGTTTGACCTTGTTGGAACTGTTTTCCCTTGCTGAAATCAGTAGCTAATTAGGTTAGTTTTTAGGCATTAAACCTTGGCTAGTAATTGTTCAGTAGAACTTTAGTTAATGGCTAGTTTATGCTTTGCTTGGTTTTGCTTAGTTTGGATGCCTTTGATTGCTTCTGATTCAGAGATGTACTTCTGATTTCAAAAAGAGACTAGGTTCATTTGAGCTTAGCCTTGCTTAGCTTGAATCTGTTTTATCATTGCCTTATGGTATTAGTGATTGGGAAGGTAGAAACTAGATCCTCCGACAGTAGCGTGACACTACTAGTTGGTAATCTGTCATTTAGTCTAACCACAAAGCTCGTACGGATCGACCCTGACTACCACTGTACTAGTGTGTGTTAGGTTTTTCTTTATTTTTGACCGCACGACGACCTAGGCGTGTCAGGAGGCTAGTCGATGGTTAGGTTACCTTGTGGATAATTTGGATTGAAGCAAACAGGTGAAAAATTGGGATTTTTCGCAACAGATGACAACCGCGACGCGGTATAGTCATCCGCCGCGACGTGCAAATTGAATCATTGTGTGGCCATCCGCGATGCGCGTACATGACTGATTTTGTCAATTTTTCTGTTTGTAATTTCTTGTACATGGCTCACGTAGACTACAGGCCGGATCACACATTTCTACAGTTTCCTGACATACTAGAGGATACACAGCATTAGCAGGCTCGACTCCAGGCCATCAGCAGGCGAGTATTTCAGCCGACGATTCATTTTGACCGGGAGGTGCTGACCAAGACAGGTCTTTTCGACCAGTTGTTGCCTTTCCTTCACCGCACATGGACCCACCCGGATGGAGCATTCACATTTACATGTCGGGGGTGGGAGCGACTCATGGCCGCGGGGGACGATATTGCATACAAGGAGATCATGCTCAAGTTTTTCTCCACCTGCCGCTACGTGCCAGCTTCGCAGGAGCCCGGGGCCCACCTCATTCGATTCAGGCTCGGGGGACAGAGTCGGGAGTGCACACTTTGAGATTTTTCCAGACGCACAGGGATATACACTGCGGCGGAGATCGGCAGCATCCACTTTCCACCTTTCCTGGTTGCTACCATTACTGATCAGCCACGGAGGGACGCGGACGAGGTCGTTTGGGCAGAGATGTCCAACGAGAGGTTCGACGCTGGCGGGGCCAAGGAGAGCCAGTTCCGCTCCCTGTTGCACAGGCTTATGCACTGGATCATATCCACCTCCATCGCACACAGGAGGGGATGTGAGAAGGTTTCTCGTGATGACATGTTCTATATGTAGGCGTTCTCAGACCCGAGCATGTTCCACAACCTGCCATTCATGTTGGCCGTCTTCTTGACGACCAAGGCTGTGGACTCGAGCGCGAAGAGCCTGATGACTGGTGGGCATTTTATTACACGATTGGCCCGATCTTATGGCATCCTCACTGTCGAGGTCATGGCCCGCCTGGCACTGACACTACCCACCCACGTGGCAGGACGATACTTGGAGACTATGAGGGTGCTGGAGCATTTGAGACAGGGCGTGTATAGGATACGATCGACGATCGAGCAGATTGTATGCCCAGCTGGCCAGCAGGCACCGGTACCACCCTAGGTCGAGACGGAGACGAGGAGGATGATGAGGAGGACCAGCCGTTGCTCCGACCCGCCCATTGGAGGAGAGTGGAGGCACCAGTCCGACCACCGCCGCAGCCACACCTAATGTAGATGTACAGCCTGCCTTGCAGGACCTTGCTGCGAGGATGACACGCCTGGAGGCCCAGCAGCACTGGATGGCAGAGACTCAATGGTTGATCATACTACAGATCGGTATAGAGGACATACCACCCTTTTCCCACTGGAGTTCGTGATGATGAGGCTGGTTCATCTGGGACGCAGCATGATGGTGATGAGTGATTGTATTTTCTTTTTATTAGCTTTTGAAAACATTGTACATAACCTATTATAGTTTTATTTGCTTTTGCTTTTTACGTTTAATGTTTGTTTGTGAGTGTTTTGAATGCAAGTACCAACGCGAACCACCGAGGGGTTGTATCACACAAGTGTGGGGTCACCGTATCCCTACACTTGTCCTTACTGGCGTGTTCACTGTTGCGCCACAACTCCAGACAGTCAAATCATGATGTGCTAGTTTTATCCTGTTATATGGGTTCCAACAAGCAGTTCCGCCGTTCCTAATGGGGTAACTCTTTCTCCCTTGCTTTGAAATATTTATATACAATGGGGACGTTGTACGGTTTTAAGTGTGGGGTGTGGACGGTCGAAAGAGTATTTTTGAAATTTTTGTGAAAACAAGTCATTTTCAAATTTTTAGCAATTCTTCAAAATTTTTAAGAAATTGTAACTTAGAAACGAATAGCTTTTGAGTGTTATAGCATTTGGTATTTTTCAACGAATACTGTTTAGTTGTAATCATGCTATGTTTTAGTCAAATAAGTTGAGTCTTTAGAAGTTTGAAAAATTTTAGATTTAGAATATTTTTAGGATTGGGATGCAGGAGGGGACATATCAATCAGTGGCATTTGTTGTTCGAGCCGGTAGGTCTGAAACGGGTGGCCCTGAAAGGGCATTTATGCACCTTACTACCTAAGATCATCTGGTCTGAGATAGTATTTTCGAAAGCTCGTTACACGGACAACATTGAAAGTCATTGATAGTTCCTTAACGGCCTTTAGAATCTAAATGAGTAAGTTTGCTTTTTGCATACTGAAAATTTGTAATCAAGGGTTCTCTAGAAAGTCGTGAATTCCAAAGGGTATTCTAGTCATGTTTTCAAAAATCATTTTCTGTCTAACTTTTGAAAGCAATAAACTTTGAAACTGAAAGCATTAAAAAATGTTTGAGTCTTAGTTAGAATTTGTTAAAAACTCACTTACTTGGGGACAAGCAAGGCACAAGTGTGGGGTGTTTGACGATGCCTAGTAATATCAAGTATTTTAGTCATCGTTGAGCCCTATTCTGAGTGCATTATATCTCGGTAACTGTTATATTACTCACTTTTCGTGTCTAGTGCTTGTGTGTGAAAAATGATAAAAACATGGGTTAAATGCGTACAAAATGAAGAAGTTTGGGATGAAGTCCATTTTCAGGCGAAAAAACATGCACGCCACAGACTGAAAGGCACGCGCGTCGTGGAAAGTCAATGAACGGATGATGAGTTTGAATTTCAAAAAGCGAATATCGGGGTTACAAATAAGGTCGCGCCGCGGTTTTCACCCTTGCGCGACACGATTGGTCAGATTTCGCAACTATAAATAGAGGCTTCCTGTTCGTGTTTCGGGAGCGAATACCTGACCCAAGAGTGGAACCTAGGCTTCTTCGACTCGTGTTTTCGGATTTCAGTGCTTAAAATTTGGTATTTTCATAGTTTAGTTTATTTTTCGTATTTTTCGGTTTTGTTAATCGCTCGTTTCCAACGGTTCTAGATTGTAGAACTTGCTGGAACGTGACGGTTCTGGATTATTCCCGAAGTCAGAAACATTCGACTTTCGGTTTGGTTTTTAGTTTAATGCAATCATTTGGTTTTAGTTATTTCGCGGTTTCGATTTTCGTTTACCTTTAATTGTTCGTTTGGTTATTTTATGATATCGAGCGCTTCTGATTTTCTGAATATACTTCGAAATCAGATTGTTTAGTTGGTTTGGATTGGGATTTGAATTTATTTAGTTCGCGAATTCTGGTTTATGTTTTCGACATTTGTGGTTTATTCGGGTTTTGTGAAGTGTATGGAACGCCACCGGCTATAGAGTGACATTATAGTTTGGTTAATTCTTGACACATACTTCAACCACCGACTCCACAGATCGACCCTTACTTCCACTTAGCTAGTGTGCTCGTAAGGTAATAAATCTTGTATTTTTGACCGTATCAACGACTCTGATGTGTCAACGACCCCGTGTGACTCTACACTACCCGTGTAACCCCTTTTGGCATTTTTCAAGCTCAAACTTCTCCCAAATGGGTTTTTAACCACCCAAACTCATATAATAAGAAAGGCTTTAACCTCTTATTACTCATCATACAACTCAAAACTCAAAGGCAATTACAAAGATTGCCAGACCCTTACTCTAAGCAACTCATAGCTACAACCACACCAACTATAAGGTAATAGTTCTACTTACGTTAATAAGCATCTCAAAAGGAAAATGGGTCTTACAAGTTCTCTCAAAAGATTTCGTACTCGGAATCTCTTGGAATAGGTACGATTTATACAACCACCTCACCACCGCAATTACACATCACATATGATAATGATGTTTTCATATCGTCGTCTCATATGACTTGTACATATTATCACATCTCATTTACTCATAATATAACTAACACCCACCATCAACCTCATCAAATAATATCTATAGCCATATTGGCTATCATCATTTCCATAGACTCATATCTATGGCTCACATCGAGCCACATTCTCAGCGTACCATACACTCTCTCTCTATAATATAAATCCCATATACCATTTGGAATTTAACTTCCTTTTCAAATCTCCTTGAAATGGTTTTCTCTAACTCAAGAGGAAAAATGGAATCACCAATTCCAAACACATTCTCTCTCGGCCAGCATTCGTAACATGCCAGTTATTGATTCTTTCTACTAATACTTTCGCTTTAAGCAGGGTAGGAGAAATACTCATATAACATACAAAACACAGACATCAAAATGTCTCACCCACGTCACACAACTCATTATTACGGGAATAATCCATAATACAATAAAATACTAGAAATTATGTCAAGTTTCACTCACGCCTCGTCTAAATTTGGTATTTAACCCTCGGCACTTTGGTCACACAAGACCTCTTTCAGTTGTCTTATCACCACGACCGATGACAACTTCTCCAAAAGCTCATTTATCTCTGCTCCCACCTCAGCACACATATTAGGTTTTCACTCAATATACAACTAACAATCCTCCACCAAGAATGGCTCCTCTTTATCTCAGTTCAACAACATACCTCATGTTGTTTCTCTTGATATACTCACTCATTACATCATATTCGTCATACTGATTGACAAATATCGTGAAGTATAACTAATTGTATTTTTGGAAGATTCGAGCAATAGACAGTAACTGATGTGTCCGTTGCTCCTAATCTTAATGTCTTTTACATCTCTATGTAAACTTATGACTTTGTTACTTTGTTCAAGACTTGCAATCATCACTTGACTCTAAGTCAACTGATTACAAAATCCTATCCTCTGGATCTTTGGATGATTCATTTCTTGCCACATGTGCTTTATAAAGAACTTAATCATCATATGACTCTAAGTCAAATGATTCCAAAGTCCTGTCCAACTGGATCTTTGGTTTATTCATTTCTTGACACATTAAGAACTCAATTCATCATCTGACTCTAAGTCAAATGATTCCAAAGTCCTGTCCAACTGGATCTTTGGTTTATTCATTTCTTGACACATTAAGAACTCAATTCATCATCTGACTCTAAGTCAAATGATTCCAAAGTCCTGTCCAACTGGACCTTTGGTTGAATTGATTCTTATGACATTCACTTTAACAATCATAAAGGACACAATTCCTGAATCGAAATATTTTGGATGCATCAACATTCAAGTTATTACTAATCATGCATTTAACACAATCATACAACGTTCCAAGGATAATTCAAACAACCATGTGTTAAAATAAATAAACAATTTTATTAAAAACAAAATCCTTGAACAATGTATTATATGATAGACAATGTCACACGCATCTAATAAGCTAATAACAAGATTTTAATATCTAACTAAACTTCAAAACTGCATGAGCTGGAAATCTAATCCAAATTTGCTCCTATGCGCCAAAGTCTCGTATCCTACTGATTCCCTGCATATGTGACTATCACATTATGCATCAAGGAATTATGGATCAGGAGTTTTGAGGGTTTTTAGATGTACTTGAGCTTTCAAAAGATTTTGGCCTTGGAGAGTCTTCCAATCTTTCCGTGACTGTATCCGATCCTATGGATTCCCAGTTTGAGACATGTCCAGACGATCTGGATTGTTTCTTGCTGCGTCTTTTCACTGGACTCAATCCAGAAGTAGCTGAACCATTGAAGCTATGCCTATCCAAGAGTGACTCATATAAAGTCAACAGTGGACGCATTTCTGGTCTTCCTTTCTATACGTCTGAATGAACAGATCGTAGTTATTAGTTAGCGAAGCGAGTAGGATGTTAACACTCATCTCCTGACTCATGGAATAACCAAGTTTGTACAATTTGCCCATGTATGCTTCAATCTGAAGAACATGTGAATCGATGCAACTTCCTTCTTTTAGCTTACACTCTAAAGTCTTTTGAAGATCCTAGCTCATTCCTCTTCAACTCGTTTTTGGAACCTTTCCTCAACTAATTGTATTAACTCATATGGCCCCAGGGATTCAAAATCCCTGCGGAACTCGGGGTCAATGGTTAATAGCATGAGGTCACGAATTTCTTCAGATTCATCAACTAAGAGGTCATGCTTATCATAAAGACCTTTTATGATGACTTGTTTTGGTGGAACCGGGATCGGATACTCGATGAGATGTAGCTTGCTAGCAATAACGAGAACTAGTCTCCAATTGCGAAGCCATTCCTTACAGTTCAGGTCAGTCAGCCTTTCCATATTTGGCAGGTGCTTTCTGATGCTTTCAGAAATGGGTGAAGGAGGAGAGGGAGGAGAATAGACACTTGATTCAGACATCTACAATAAACAGAATTTATTAGTTTAATAAATCCTTTTAAATAATTACCCAATTTATTATTTATTAAGGCTAGGACCTAAAATAACCTAACTATGGTGTGAAGATGGATGCCGTAATCACAACATAATGGTCATTAAGGTAGATAATACACTTATCAATTTCATCATATGAAATTCCTAGATCTGTTGAGATTCATTGAACTGTTCAATGGCATATTTAATCTCGGATGTGCTTGTAATACCGTGTTATTAAAATTTAAAGATTTTTGAGTTAATCCTAGTGTAAATAAGATTAAATAGGTTGTTATATGAGTTAAGATGGTTAGAAACCCACTTGAGTAAAGTTTGGATTTGTAAAATGTCAAATCAGAGCTACACTGGTCGTGTAAAGTCACACGGGTCATGTAGAAAGGCTTGAGAAGCAAAGCAGTAACTTTTCCAGACCTACACGGGTCGTGTAGCTTCACACGGGTCGTGTAGCTCCTCTTCAAAAATTACCGAGGCAAAGTTGGGTCTCACACGGGTCGTGTGAAACAACACGGGTCGTGTGAGTCTGCAGAATTTCAAGTTGACTTGCTGTAGGCCTCACACGGGTCGTGTGAGCCTACACGGGTCGTGTCGCGCACCCAGGGCTGTTTTAAATTACGGGTTTTCCTTCATTTGGGTCATTTCCAATTCAACCAAAACCCTCTCTAAACCCTAGAAGTTTATTTCTAAGCCATCTAAGTCGAGATTTAAGCCTATTGATCACGAATTGAAGCTAGAGATTAGTTCTTTGAACTTGAAAGGTAATCCTCCTTGATTTTTATCTTATTCCAACGGTTGAATCATTGGGTTTGAAATGGTTTCTTGTGATTTTGATGAACCACTTTCAATTAACACGAGTTAGAGTGAGTTTACTTGGATTAGGCTATGTATGTGAGTTCTAATTTGAGACCCAAGCTAAAGAAATGTTGATTGTAGCATTTCTAGGGTTACATGTGTTTAAGTAATGAAATTGAAAGCTACAACTTTGATATTATTGCTATCCTTTGATTATAACTTGCTTAAATGATACAAGTTCCTTGATTGTGATGAATATTGAGTGTAGTTAAGATTATTTTTCATTTGAGTAATGAAAATAAGTTGTTATGCTACAGCTAAGGCTAGGCAGGAACATACACGAGGTGCAGGAGTTCCACATATTGATACCGCAACAGGTGAGTAGTTATTTATTGATGATTATACTTTGATCTGATATTATTTACAGATATGAAGTGAGCTATGATTTGATTTGGTTGAGAATAACCAAACTTTGAGTATATGAAATAAAGAGTTATAGTGTGTATACCACACTCGGAACTGAGATAGTCTGTTGAGTTTGAGTAAAACTTGATAACGAATGATACAAACAAATAAACCTTAAATTACTCACTGAGCTTTCATAGCTCATATATCGTTTGTTATTGTTGTTTGTATTAGGTTCTGGTAGCGGTGAACGTGGGAAGCGGAACGTGGATGGATAGCTAGACTTAGACTTGGACTTGGACTTTGACATAGATTTACTTTTGTTGTTTTAAAATATGAAGTAAACCTGGTTTGTTAAATAGTTGTAAACAGTTGATGTAATAGTTTAGGACTTAAACTAAGCTTTTGATGACAACCTTGTGTATACTTGTTACTCTTTTGGGATTATACCTCTAATGATATTATGTTTTACTAAAGAAATTGGTATATCCTAAATTTGAGGAACCGGGTGTTACAAGTTTGTATCAGAGCCTTGGTTTAAGGGAATTAAACCTTGAGATGGGTTTAGACTTAAACCAATGTGATTGAAAAGTCCCAAAGAGTCCTGAGTAGCTATCCTCCGCGGTGTATACAATTGAGTTGATTATACACTATATTGAGTATTATAGTGATATACAATTGAGTTGATTATACACTATATTGAGTATGATAGTGATATACAATTGAGTTGATTATACACTATATTGAGTATTATAGTGATATACAATTGAGTTGATTATACACTATATTGAGTATTATAGTGATATACAATTGAGTTGATTATACACTATATTGAGTATTATAGTGATATACAATTGAGTTAATTACACATCATATTGAGTATTATGGTGGTGATTACTAAATGAGTTAAATTTCTTTTTCAGTTAAGATGAGCACTGGAAAAGAAAAAGAGCGAGGTGATCCATCAAGAGATCAATTGGGATCACGAGATTCGGGTAAAGAGCATCAACCCGAGGGAGAGCGACCTCCCGAGACACAGGGTAATATGCAAGCTATGATTGCTGCTGAGGTAGCTAAAGCACTTAAAGAATTACTACCCACTTATTTGAGGCCTCAGACGGAGACTGCAACTGGAGGTCCTTCGGGACAACCACCGGTTCAACCTGAGCACAGGGAGGATCGTGAAGAGGTCTTTATTGAGGCGGGTAGAACTAAAATACCTGAGAAAACAAGGAAGTGTACTTATGATGTTTTCCAGAAGTGCAAGCCATACGATTTCTATGGGAAAGATGATCCCATAGCAGCCAAGAATTGGTTAACACATGTTGAAAAGATGTTTCGTACCAGCAAATGCGACGAGGCAGATAAAGTAGAGTTCGCAACAAACTTGTTAAAAGATGATGCACAGTTCTGGTGGGAGAATCTGTGTATGGAGATAGGAGAGAGTTTGGCGTATACACTGAGCTGGGAACAATTCAAGTTGAAATTCACTGAATACTATTGTTCCAATAATGCTATGAAGGGAATAGAGGAAGAGTTTTTGAAGTTACAACAGGGGTCGAGAATAGTGCAACAATACACACTAGATTTCAATGAGAAGGCAAGATTTGCACAACATCAAGTTGATACCGAGGAGCGTAAGATGGATCGTTACTTGTGGGGTTTAAAAACCCAGATCCGAGAGTTTTTGCCAAGTTCCAGATATACTACCTTTCAACAAGTTGCTGAAGCAGCAAGATCGAGAGAAAGGGAGTTGCAAAGGCAGGAGGAGGAGAGAAGAACCGAAAGAGAAGTTGGAGGATTTAAGAGAAAGTGGGAAGGTAAAGCTGTAGATACTACTCAGAGATCCATTACCACGGGTTCTCAAGTCCGTGGTGAAACCAAGAAGAATGAAGAAAAATGGTGTAAGAAGTGTAGGCGAAAACATATGGGAGAATGCGATTCCCGAAACCCTCCATCATTTTGTTTCCAGTGTGGAAAGACGGGACATATGGCTCGCCAGTGTACCGAGAGTCGCCCCGTTTGTTTCAATTGTGGGGAGAGCGGGCATATTCGTCCAAATTGCCCAAAGATGAAATCTGAGCCACAAAGAGATTTTCAAAAGACTGGTCAAGGAGGAGGTCGAGATCGAGATGATCGAAGAGATAGGGGTGGTGGTCATGTGAAAACGCGAGCTTTTCAATTGACTGTTGACGAGGCTAGAGATCGGACCGATGTTATCATAGGTATCTTTAGCTTGAACTCTTTTCAAGCACGAGTACTTTTTGATTCGGGTGCATCTGTGTCTTTTATATCAGAGTCTTTTGCTTCTAAATTAGATATTCCATTAGCTGATTTATATGAGAAAATAATAGTAGATGTAGCAGATGGGAGATGTGTTTTTGTAAAGAGTCATTATAAACAGTGTCGGCTTGAAATCTATGGGATTGCGTACCCTATAGATCTGAAGCCGATCACTAATCATGAGTTTGATGTGATAGTCGGGATGGATTGGATGGATGATAATAGAGATCAAATGGATTGTCATGAGAAAACACTTTCCATAAAGACACCGAGTGGTTCCCGAATTTTGATACGAGGTGAACGACGTTCCCGAAAAGTACCAATAGTGTCACTTGCCACGGCTAGGAGATATATAGAAAGAGGGGGTGAATTGATTATGGCACATGTGATTAGTGCTGAGTCAAAACATTCCAAAATAGAAGAAGTAGAAGTAGTTTGTGATTATCCCGATGTATTTCCCGAAAATCTTCCAGGCGTACCATCAAGTAGACTAGTGGAATTTGTGATCGATGTCATACCGGGGGCGAAGCCAGTAGCTCGACCACCTTATCGATTAGCACCATCCGAGATGGAAGAATTAAAGAGACAGTTACAAGAGTTATTGGAACTTGGGTTTATACGTCCGAGTTCGTCTCCGTGGGGTGCGCCTATACTCTTTGTGAAAAAGAAAGATGGATCTATGAGAATGTGTATAGATTATCGGGAGCTCAACAAGATCACCATAAAGAATCGTTACCCGTTGCCGAGGATCGATGACTTGTTTGATCAACTACATGGAGCCACGTATTTTTCAAAGATTGATTTGAGATCTGGCTATCATCAATTGAGAGTACAAGAAGCTGATATTCCGAAGACAGCTTTTCGTACGAGGTATGGCCATTACGAGTTCTTAGTCATGCCGTTTGGTTTGACTAATGCTCCTGCTGTTTTTATGGATTTGATGAATCGGGTTTGTCGTCCTTTTCTTGATAAATTCGTAATTGTGTTTATCGACGACATCCTGATTTACTCAAAGAGTCGAAATGAGCACAGATTTCATTTACAACAAATGCTAGATCTTCTTCGAGACGAGAAATTGTATGCAAAATTTTCAAAATGCGAGTTCTGGTTACGGGAGATACAATTTCTTGGCCATGTGATAAATGAAGACGGTATAAAGGTAGATCCAGCAAAGATCGAAGCCGTAATGAGTTGGGAACCGCCAAAGAGTCCAATGGAGGTTCGTAGTTTCTTGGGGTTAGCAGGCTATTATCGACGATTTGTAGAAAACTTTTCTCGTATAGCTATGCCTTTAACCAAATTGACCAAGAAGACGGAGAAATTTAGTTGGACTGAGGCACAACAATCAGCCTTTGAACAACTACGAGATAGCTTATGCAAGGCTCCAGTGTTGGCTTTACCGCAAGGAGGGGAGGATTTTGTTCTTTACAGCGATGCCTCCTTAAGTGGTCTCGGATGCGTGTTGATGCAAAAAGGACGAGTGATAGCGTATGCCTCTCGACAACTGAAACCACATGAAAAGCTTACCCAGTACATGATTTAGAGTTGGCGGCAGTAATTTTTGCATTAAAGATCTGGCGACATTATCTTTATGGAGAGCGATTTCAGATCTATACGGATCATAAAAGTCTGAAATACCTGTTTGATCAGAAAGAGTTAAATATGAGACAAGTACGGTGGATGGATCTACTAAAAGATTATGATTGTGAAATACTTTACCACCATGGTAAAGCCAATGTGGTGGCGGATGCACTAAGCCGTAAAGAGGCGCCTATTCGAGTTGTATCGGCTCGAATGGGGATTGTGAGTCGATTACTAGAGTTGATACGTAGATGCCAAGTCGAAGCCAATGACTTGAAGAAAGAAAGGATGATTGGTTATGTAGAAAAACTTGTGGAAAATGCACAAGGAATCAAGACTTTCCAAGGGCGAGTTTGGGTTCCGAGACATGGCGAGGCGAGACAATTATTGCTAGAGGATGCTCACTGTACTAGGTATTCGGTTCATCCTGGTAGTACCCGAATGTATCATACCTTAAAGCCGTACTACTGGTGGCCGGGTATGAAAAGAGATGTAGGACGCTTTGTGGAGAACTGCTTGACGTGTCTACAAGTAAAAGCCAATCATCAAAAGCCATATGGAGCAGTACAGCCATTGCCAGTACCAAAGAAGAAATGGGATGAGATCACCATGGATTTCATCACCAAGTTGCCCCAGACTCCTCGAGGATATGATTTAATTTGGGTGATTGTTGATAGATTAACAAAGTCTGCTCATTTTATTCCAATCCGAGAAGATTATCAAGTATCAAAACTAGCTGAGATATATACGAGAGAAATTGTGAAACGACATGGAGTGCCAACTTCAATAATTTCTGATAGAGATAACCGGTTCAATTCGCATTTCTGGCAGAGTTTCCAAAAGCATTTTGGTACAAAAGCTTTATTGAGTATTGCGTATCATCCCCAGACGGATGGACAATCAGAAAGAACGATACAAACACTCGAAGATATGCTACGAGCCTGCATCATTGATTTTGGAGGCAGTTGGGAAGATCACCTGCCTTTGGTAGAATTTGCCTATAATAATACTTATCACTCAAGTATACAGATGGCACCTTTTGAAGCTTTATATGGTGCACCGTGCCGAACACCAACTTGCTGGACAGAGATGGGAGAGAAACCATTGGCGGGACCGGAAATTGTGGCTGAAACCGAAGAGAAAATACAAAGCATTCGTGAGCATATGCGGGTAGCCCAAAACCGCCAAAAGCAATATGCAGATAAAAGAAGAAAGCTGTTAGAGTTTAATGTTGGAGATATGGTAATGTTGAAAGTGTCCCCATGGAAAGGAATAATTCGATTTGGCAAGAGAGGTAAATTGAGCCCACGCTTTATCGGACCTTTCCAAATCTTAGAGAGAATTGGAGCAGTCGCGTATAAACTTGAGCTTCCAGATGAACTAAGGGGTATCCATAATGTGTTCCATGTGTCACATCTCAGAAAAACATTACATGATAAATCCACTCGAGTACCCTTAGCTGAAGTTCAACTAGATGAGAAATTAAGATATCAAGAGATGCCAGAGCAAATTCTAGAAAAGAAAGTTAAGAAATTGCAAAATAAAGAAGTGGGATTGGTGAAAGTACAATGGCGACATCATAGAGGATCAGATGTCACTTGGGAAGCTGAAGAGGAAATGCGGTCAAAATATCCCTTTTTATTTTAGAAGATTCCGAGGACGGAATCTTTTGAAGGGGGTAAGTACTTGTAATACCGTGTTATTAAAATTTAAAGATTTTTGAGTTAATCCTAGTGTAAATAAGATTAAATAGGTTGTTATATGAGTTAAGATGGTTAGAAACCCACTTGAGTAAAGTTTGGATTTGTAAAATGTCAAATCAGAGCTACACGGGTCGTGTAAAGTCACACGGGTCGTGTAGAAAGGCTTGAGAAGCAAAGCAGTAACTTTTCCAGACCTACACGGGTCGTGTAGCTTCACACGGGTCGTGTAGCTCCTCTTCAAAAATTACCGAGGCAAAGTTGGGTCTCACACGGGTCGTGTGAATCAACACGGGTCGTGTGAGTCTGCAGAATTTCAAGTTGACTTGCTGTAGGCCTCACACGGGTCGTGTGAGCCTACACGGTTCGTGTCGCGCACCCAGGGCTGTTTTAAATTACGGGTTTTCCTTCATTTGGGTCATTTCCAATTCAACCAAAACCCTCTCTAAACCCTAGAAGTTTATTTCTAAGCCATCTAAGTCGAGATTTAAGCCTATTGATCACGAATTGAAGCTAGAGATTAGTTCTTTGAACTTGAAAGGTAATCCTCCTTGATTTTTATCTTATTCCAACGGTTGAATCATTGGGTTTGAAATGGTTTCTTGTGATTTTGATGAACCACTTTCAATTAACACGAGTTAGAGTGAGTTTACTTGGATTAGGCTATGTATGTGAGTTCTAATTTGAGACCCAAGCTAAAGAAATGTTGATTGTAGCATTTCTAGGGTTACATGTGTTTAAGTAATGAAATTGAAAGCTACAACTTTGATATTATTGCTATCCTTTGATTATAACTTGCTTAAATGATACAAGTTCCTTGATTGTGATGAATATTGAGTGTAGTTAAGATTATTTTTCATTTGAGTAATGAAAATAAGTTGTTATGCTACAGCTAAGGCTAGGCAGGAACATACACGAGGTGCAGGAGTTCCACATATTGATACCGCAACAGGTGAGTAGTTATTTATTGATGATTGTACTTTGATCTGATATTATTTACAGATATGAAGTGAGCTATGATTTGATTTGGTTGAGAATAACCAAACTTTGAGTATATGAAATAAAGAGTTATAGTGTGTATACCACACTCGGAACTGAGATAGTCTGTTGAGTTTGAGTAAAACTTGATAACGAATGATACAAACAAATAAACCTTAAATTACTCACTGAGCTTTCATAGCTCATATATCGTTTGTTATTGTTGTTTGTATTAGGTTCTGGTAGCGGTGAACGTGGGAAGCGGAACGTGGATGGATAGCTAGACTTAGACTTGGACTTGGACTTTGACATAGATTTACTTTTGTTGTTTTAAAATATGAAGTAAACCTGGTTTGTTAAATAGTTGTAAACAGTTGATGTAATAGTTTAGGACTTAAACTAAGCTTTTGATGACAACCTTGTGTATACTTGTTACTCTTTTGGGATTATACCTCTAATGATATTATGTTTTACTAAAGAAATTGGTATATCCTAAATTTGAGGAACCGGGTGTTACAGTGCTCCACTGTTTGTGACTGGGATGCCGAGGATCACAAACCGGATGTGAATAACCATGCAAATTAGCTCGGTACTCTCGAAATCAATTACCATCTCTAATTGACGTGCCAGTTAACCACACATGCTCCATCAATAATGGTAAGGTCGAGAAACCCATTGCAACTCTTTGTGGACCCAGTTGGCGTGCCGGTTAACCACGCGCGCTCCACCAACATTCCACAAAGTGCAATGTGCAATTTCATGGATTAGCAACTCATTCACATTTTTGACCTAAAGTAACTAGATTGGGATTTTGTTCAAGGTTCTAGTATTTTCAATTATAGCATTATACTTTTAAGAGGCTTAATGGTTCTATCAAACCCGTTCGGCTAACGACACTAGACTGACCAGGAGAGCGGTGGGTGAGAGTGGACACCCATTAAACTACCATTTTATAGGCAGTCGCCTTATACCCTCTTTATAAGACAGTTTTGTGAATGATGCCTACTAACGGTAAGACTAACCAGTTTTATCTTACATATAAATATTAACTTTTAATCATAAATATATAAGATATATTTTAAACTTTTTAAAATATTTAAGATTTAATTTTCTCATAATTTTCGCAAATTATAACTTATTTTTCGAAAATTTATATTAAATATTTAAGTGATTTAATTTGTCTTTTAATTAAACAATTTAATTAAACTAATTAAATCAAGGAAAGGCATCACAAAATTAATCAAATTAATTTCCTAACATTATCCCTAGATCTCGAAAATTGCAAGTAATGGATAAGGGGTTCCAGTTATTTAATTATTCAACAATTGCCAAAAATAACAACCAACTATCCAAGGCAGGCAATCAATTCGCATATAAGGGGAAGGAGGCTAGGGTTTTCAAAACCCTAGCCACCAAAATCGATGGGGGCCTTGTGAGGGTCATGATTTCGCAAATCACCCATCACCATGCAAGCAATTATATCAAATTCACAAGAAAAACAAATTGGCTCTGATACCACTGAAGGGTTTTAGTCAAACTATGAACTAAAAAAAACCTAAGTTCACATGCAACCTTAAAAGAGATCTATGTTTTTCTTCTATGAACATATAATAAAAAAACCTAAAGGCCAACAATTATTTCTAAAGAATAAAACTGAAGAACCAACCTTTTATTCTTGATCCAGAAGCTAGCAGCAAAAGTATCCTGCCTCATATGGAGTCACACCCAAGCAATGGAGGAGAGAAGACAGTAGAGTTCCTTCAGAGAGATGTAGTTGGGCAGAAGTAGGGTTCCCCAGGGGTTCCCTATTTATAGTATCATGTGGCACATCTTAAAACCCTAGAGCCCAACTTTGGCAAGCCTTTTACCAATTGGACAAGGCTTTACTTAAACCCAAAATTAGGGTTTTGAGATCCTTGTGGTGGCACCACAAATCTCGCCACTTTCAACCTCCCACTGGCCAGTCAATATTCAACTATTGAATAATTACAAAACCAGTCCCTGCACTTTTAATTAATTAATTTAATCTCCAAACTAAATCCAATTAATTCTAGATTAATTTCTAATTATTATAGTTTCTAATTAATATATTAACACTTAAATATATTAATAAACTATTTATTTATTTCTATTGATTTATTAAACAATTAATAAATCAACCTTTCTCTCTACTGACTACTACATCAATCCTCCTGCTATGAGGGCAACCCAAATGGACTTCGCTTCAATTAATAAGATAAATACAAAAATAAAGTCATGGCTTAGACACCTAATCCAATAAAGTATTGCATCACTCAACCATTCTTGTTTAGAATGTAGGTACATTTCTATCTATGTTCCCTTCGTTTGATGATTCAATTACTCCCACTCGCTCTTAGCCAGGTGTAAAATCAGTCAGATCGTCACATAGACCGAGTTTCGCTCTTAATTTCTCTTATTTGGTGGCAACCGGGCTCACCAATGCTTCCAAGTAGCAGGATTGCTTATCCATACCAACCTTAGTGTTTTACCACTAATTGGTATGTTACGCAGATCATAACTCCTTATGATGGTGACTAACACTACTGGTTTTGCTAAGAGAATGATATGTCATTTTTAACAGGAATCTGATTTCTGGTCAAGTCTTAGTGATGACTAAGGTTCTTTTACTTGGCTAATCCCTGAACTCCTTTAGGATTCTCACACTCCCACTGTTTCCTTAGAATGCAAGTTCTTAAAAGGACTCCACATTTGCAAGTACAGGCGGAATGACCAATGAAACGACACTTCTGAACAGGTTCAGCCATGTTATGAGGTTTAGACAAACACTCCATGACCCTGAACAATTATCTATGTACAAGTAGGGGTGAACCCTACTTTACACCTCAGATGGTGTCTGTGCAACCTACTTAGTCTAAGATGTGGTTGTAATATGGTTTTATCGACTGACTGGTTTGAAGTCTAATTTATCGGAAGTGTATCTAATACATTGAGGATCGAAATGCTTAATCGTCCCTAAGACACATTATAACCCTTTATTGTTCTTGGAAAAGTATGAACTATGAAACAATTACTCAGACAAGTTTTACTCAGCTTTTTGTTGATCTAATACTTGTTGGAATACGATAGCATAAAAACAACGCAGCGGAAACAGAAATCAAAATCGTATTCAACCAGGATCACAGAATCATGCACACTTTTGTAACTGTAAAATCAAGAGGGTTCAAGACATACCTTTTAAATCTCAGATCTGATTTTGTTAGGATGACGAGAGCCCAAAGTAGAACTCCTCTAATGTAATCGCACCCAAGACAACGATCCAGCACCCGTTGATGTAGTATATACCTTTGCTTGAAGTTTTAGCACGTAATACTTAGGGTTTTGAAAGAAATCGGCCGTATACCGAGGGGTGGGAGGAGGGTGATGAAAATTAGGGTTTTGGCAGCCTATACAACTCAGATCTAGGGTTGTATTTATAGTGCTCCTCATCCTTATCCACTCCCTTGTGGATATTTCACTTTGGTCCTTTATCCTTATTAGGTTTCTAATTAATATACCTTTACTTTGGTATATTAATAAACTTAACCATTAAGTTTGTAATTAATATATCTTTACTTTGATATATTAATAAACTTAACCCCTCAAGTTTATTTTCGACCTCTTTTAGCTAAATCGTCTCTTGCGTGTAACCCAAAAGGACCCTACTATTTATAGTAATATTACCAACTTGTTATAACGATGGGCATATAACCAACAGTCTCCCACTTGCACTTGTTATAACAACTGTATGGTCTAATATTCCCTAACCTAGTAAGGTGTATGTCATCCAAGACAAGTGCCGTGTTCATCTAATGAAACAGCCCTTAGGCAAGTGATCAAATATTCCTTTGTTCTAAAAGATATCCTTATGAACGTCTGACAAGGAATCATGTCAGTCTCAGACATTCAATATTATGTTTCCCGATAGAGATTTGTGATGACCACAACAAACTGTACTATTGATTCTATATCAATTTCGTCTCGGTACGGCCGTACACTTGCTATCAGCACCAAATCATCGAGGGGCCCATGGATATCGCTTCTCCTGTTAGGGCAGAAGGAACAAATAAACTTTGACTACACGGATCTCGCCTACTCATCATGTCATACCTGGACATTCCCTGTATGGCTGCCAGTTACGGACAACGTTGGAGAAAACCAAGGCACAACAGACTGCAGGATAAAGAATCAATGCATCTCCGCTTGAAGAATATAAGATATTACCATCTTAGAATTACTCGTGACAGATTCCATGAAGTAATCTCTAAGTGCAGGTTACTCCAATACTTAATCCCTATTAAGTACACATGAGAATTAGTGCATCTCCATGCTATGCCCATCTCTATGGACAATTTACCAATTCCTCATGTCAGTGTTGAATCAATACTTACTCCCAAAAGTATGACCGACTGTGGAAAGTTTGAATAATAATTAAATTATTCAGGAAGTCAATAAAACACGCAAAATCGGAACACAATGATAAACTCATGAAATGACTGCCTTTATGCATATATTATGTTCTCCACACAACAATCTTCATATCAGATAGAGTTTTTCATTGCTTAAGTTCCCAATACAAATCAAACTATACTAACCTCACTCAAAGTCAATTCATTTGCAGATCTAATGCATATGGACTTAGCATGAACGATCTTGTTAGTCCGAGACATTGACTTAGTGATCAGATCAGCTATCTTGCCTCATCCGATATAGCTCTATTAACTGAGATGTCTCTTTTGGTAAGAACCCGGATCCTAACTGCGTACAAGAACCGTTTCTATTAGTTTTGGAAGCTACTATCAGTGTGCTTCTTTACACTGAGTTCTCCCATACTATAATGGATCAATAATATCTTAAACATTTAAGATACTTCGTGACTTCCATCCATTTGACTTTTGCCAGGATTAGCCTAATGTCAAGTCATCATGCTCAAGGCATATGATACATTAGGTCTCATACATTATGTGATTGATCCATATGCAAGTGCATACGGGACTCAACTTATCTCATCCAGGATCTTAATGGAACTAGGACTCTGAGTTTCACTCAGTCCTAAACCCTGATATAGAAACTTGAATCCCTTATAGGAGTCTTGTATCTCTAGATCCGACTGTTCATGTACTCTAGCTTATCCTTATGAAGCACTTAGTTCTATCTCCATAGATCATGATGCTTCATATGCAATAGGTCACTCCTATGTCATTTGTAGCACAACAATTCTCATTTATTTATGATTTCTCGATATAGGAACGTTTACATGAGAACTTTGCTATCTGCATACAACATAGGTTGGACTTCAGTGCTCCCACTAGCATTGACATTTACATAGTTCACTTTTGTTTCCAAAATCCCTATGAAGCACTTAACTCTATCTCCATAGATCAAAATGCTTCATGCGCATTAAGTCTCTTCTGTGTCATTTATAGCATAGCAATTCTCATTTATTTCATATTTTTCGAGATAGGGACATTTTCATGAGAACTTTGCTATCTGTGTACGACATAGGGTAGACTTTTCATGCGTATTAAGTTTCTAATTAATATATCTTTACTTTGATATATTAATAAACTTAACCCCTCAAGTTTATTTTCGATCTCTTTTAGCTAAATCGTCTCTTGCGTGTAACCCAAAAGGACCCTACTATTTATAGTAATATTACCAACTTGTTATAACGATGGGCATATAACCAACAATACTTCCCTTAGAAGTCCTTGAATAGTTCAAGATTTCAGTCAATCACTTATTCTGATAAGTGACGTTATATTTGTCATCCCGAATGGAAAATATTTGAAAGTATAACTAATTTGTGTTTTACTTGATTCTGAGTAATTCACAATAATCATTATGATCATTGCTCATAATCTTAATTATCTTTTACATTCTTATGTAAATTTATGACTTTGTTAATTATTCAAGATATGAATTCATCATTTTACTCTAAGTCAATTGATTCCAAGATCTTGCCTATCTGATCCTTGGGTGATTCATTTCTTGCAATAATTCATTTTATCAAGAACTTACATCATCATTTGACTCTAAGTCCAATGATTCCAATGTCCTGTCCATTGGATTTTTTGTTGAAGTAATTCTTATAAAATTTATTTTAACAATCATACACACAATCCACAAATCCAACACACTTTGGATGTATCAAAATTCAAGTTATTCACACAGCATTTCAAGGATAATTTTATAAACAATCATGTTTTAAAGAAAAATAACTTTTATTAAAATCAAGAATATCCTCAAACAATGTACCATGTGAAAGATAATATCATACTATCTAATAAAATATCTAACTAAACTCCAAAAATTCACGACCCCGAGATCTAATCTGAGCATGCTCCCGTGTGACAATGTCCTGCGTCCTACTAAGACCCTACATACAAAGCAAATGTGACAATCACATATTGTATCAAGGAATTAAGGATTGGGAGTTTTGAGTTTTTAGATATACCTGAGTAGCCAAACTGTTTGGCTTTAGAGCATTTTTCCAATTATCCTGTGACTGTATCCCACCCTGTGGATTCCTAGCTTGAGACATCCCAAGATCCGTCTGGATGGATTCTTGATGTACCTCATAGCTGGACTCAATCCCATACTATGCATCTCCATGAATGACTCGTACAGAGTCAACATTAAATGCATTTCCATGAAGGTCTTGTGTAGGTCATTTTCCCTGTATATCTGTATGAACGGTTCGTACTCCTCAGTCAAAGATGCGAGCAAGCCATTGACGCTCGCTTCTTCACTGAGAGGGTGACCAAGCTTGTATAGCTTTTCCAAGTATCCTTCAATCTTGTGAAAGTGTGCACTAACAGTGTGTCCCTTTCTCAGCCTGGTCTCACCAAGTTTTTTGTAGATCCTAAGTTTTTCCTGCCTAACTGGTTCTTGGAACCTTTCCTCAATAAGTTGTATTAACCCATGTGGCCCCAGGAATTCAAAATCCCTACGGATGGCAGGGTCAATGGTTAACAACATGAGAAGACGAACCTCTTCGTCCTCATCAATTAGGAAGTTATGGTGGACAATCAACTGTTGAGTGACTTCATGCTTAGGTAGGGAGGGAAGTGGGAAGTCGATGATGTATTCCTTATCTACGTATCTCATAACCAATCTCCATTGGCGGATCCAATTCACGTAATTAAGTCCAGTCAGCATATCCATATTTAGTAAGAATTTCCTGAAGCTCTCATGAATGGGCGCAGGAGGAGGAGGAGAAGAGTTGACACTATCTTCAGACATCTATAAAAATCAAAATTTATTAGTTTAACCTTTGTCCTTATAAATAATTACGTAATTTATATTTAACAAGGCTAGGACCCAAAATGCCCCAACAATGGTGTGAAGAGGGATGCCGTAATCACAACATGATGATCATTAAGGTAGATATACTATTATCAATTTCAGTCTAATGAAATTCCTATATCTGTGAGATTCATTGACCGGGGTCAATGTCATGTTTAATCTCGGATTATGCTCTTCTGTTTGTGACTGGGATGCCGAGGATCACAAACAAGATGTGTAATAACCATGCAAGATACTTGGTAACCTCAATGTCACTTGTCATCTCGATTGATGTGCCGGTTATCCACACAGCTCCATCAACAATGACAAAGAACACGAGATACCCATCACCACTTCTTTATTGGTCTCAATTAGTGTGCCGGTTAACCACCCACGATCCACTAATGACCCACAAAGTGTAATGTGTAACTTCATGGATTAGCATACTTTTCACATTTTCCTAAGTAGCTAGAGTGGGTGTTAAAGGTTCTACTACTTTTTCACTAATAGTATTATACTTTTAATGAGATTAGCTTTGTCCCATCAAACCCGTTCTGTTAACGACAGTCCATTGATCAAGAGTGTGACACCCCATTTCTTACTGTTTGCAAATACTATGGTTTTTCATAAAATTTCATAAATACAAAAATACGGTTTATCAAAAACCGATAATTTACATGTTTAAAACTGTGGGTGTACAAATTTATATCAAAACTAACCATAGTAAGCAATAAAGGATTTAACCTTGAGTCCAAGATAGGAGCTAACTCGAGCTCCACTCCAGCTAAACTTCATCCAAAAATACCTTAGCTTTTAACCTGGAATACATGGCATAAAAATAAAATACGTAAGACAATAATGTCTCGTGAGTTACATGAGTTTTAGACTCAAACCTTTAACTTCTTTTTCAACTTATATAAAACTTATAACATAAAACTTCTTTCAAAGTTTAAAAATAATAGCATATCATAGCTCTTTACCTCTTTCAAAATCTTTTCATTTCATTCTTTGCATAATTACTTTCTTTCAAAACTTTATAACAGAATCATAGTACAATTCTTTCTTTTCAAAAATCTTTCTAAACTATCATACTATACTCTTTACTTCTCAAAGTTCAGTTCATAATATACTTTTCAAAAATAGCTTCTTTCTTACTTACTTTGACTGGTTCTATAAGCTTGCTGGATTTTTATACTTAGGGCTTTAATCACCATAGGTGATACCCCAAGTCTCTATGGCTAGAAAGAACGGATCAATCCTTACCATAGAATTGCTGAGGCAATCTACTTCGCGATGGGGCTCGCCCCCAGTAGATTCCTTACCTAACCCGGGTAGGTTGGAACATAGTTCCCTTAATAACGATGCTTGCTACAATTACCAGTCATATAAAAACTTGCTGCTTGCTTGAACATTTCTCATAAACATAACTTATGGCTAGGTGCCAAACTTCACTATTTTACATCTTTATGGCTAAATGCCAGATATAACTTTCATCATATAAAAATCATATGTTTAAAAACATATCTTTATAACATACTAAGCTTTACGACAAGACATACTTTCCAAATCTTATGGCTATATGCCATTCATACTTAAAAACTTAATTATAGTTTGTAACCAAAACATACTTCTTAAACATCTTATGGCTATATGCCTTTCATACTTGAAAACTTATATAACTTGTATTCAAAATATACTTTCACATAATTATATCATAGACCAAACATACTTCCACATAATTGGCTCATAGACCAAATCATAACTTCAATTATAGCATTATACTTTCATAAACAAGTCATTAATAATACTCTTGCATATATCATCATATAAAGAGATTTTAGAAGAAATCATAAATATACTTACTTGCCATGTACCCCAGAATGGGTAAAAATACTGCATGTACTCACCTCATGTATTGCTAGCAGTTTGACTATACATTCCTTGTATTTATACTCTTTTGATCCAATGATCGCTTATCACGAACCTATAATTACATGTTATACATTAATATTCATTATAACTGATTCTACAACTCATTAGAGTCCTTATGATACCAATGTAGCTCATGGTTAGATAAACTCCTTAAAATTGGTTTTCATATTCATTTTATACATCTCCGGTGTACACGTATTGTTCTACAGTGCCCTCGGAGAGTCGTATTTCAGTTTTGACACTTTTACATGAAGTCTTAAACCATATAAGACTTGTGTTCCAAATTTGGGATTAATCGGACAAGTTTAGCTTAAATCCCAAAAATCAAGTTTTAACAATATACTTTGCAAATTTGCCACTGCCGCTACAGTGATTTTTCCGCAAGGTCGGATTGCAAATTTGAAAGTTTCTTACATGTTTTCATACCATTTTAAGGCTATGGTATAAGTGACAGACCAAACGGACAAGCCTAGCATCGATTTCAAAACTCAAAAATTGGACAGAAGTTTTTCCAGTAAACACACGACCCGTGTGTTTTTTGTGCTAAGAAAGACACGACCCGTGTCTATCTGCAGACTCAGTTTTTAAGTTCGATTTTTGTGCTACAGACCTCTATTTTGACCTGTTAAGCACCTAATACATATCTTAATTGTTTTACTATCATTCCATGACTAAAACCCTTGCTTTACATCAAGTTTTAAGCCATGGAATCATTGATTCCAATTCCAATTCTACCAAATCCCGTTTTTGTCATTTTAGTCCAAAAATCCAAGTTTTCGAAATTAATCACTTGGGAGTGTCTTAATACATCCCAATTGATCATTTGGACCCAGAAAAATCATATAAACTAGCTTTGATCTTGAAAAACCCGTTTTTAGTGTTCTTGGCCAAAATCACCATTTCTTAGTTTTTAACACATTCAAGTGTTAGAACATGCTAGATGGATGATTTTGAGCAAGGTAAGATCACTAGAACCTTGATTTCTGGAAAATCAGAAGTTTGGAATGATTTCCCGTTCAAGAGATTTGAGTTCTAGGGTTAGGATAATACCTCTTAAAGCTTTGGAATTGCTAATTCCTTTGATTTCTTTGAAGAAAATTCTTGAATTCCTTCTTCTTCCTCTCGTTCTCTCTAGCTCTCTCTCGTACTCTCTAGCTCTCTCTGTAAACTTCTGAAATGTTCTGGAGATTGAGAGTTAATTAACTCTCTTATTTATAATTTTAAGTTTATAAAATATTTACATTTTGGTCCTAAATTTGCAATTTCTTTACATAAATGGTCCTAAGACCCAAAATTTTGCATCAATGTTCCATTAACTTCCAACTTGACATTTCCTTGACATTTTGGTCATTTTCATGTCAAATGACCATTTTGCCCTTTTTGGTCAAATTTTACTATTTATGCGGTAAAACTTCAAATTTCACATAATCTCTTATTTCTTATATTATTATTCCACAATTACATATTATCTTACATAATGGTCTTACAATGGATCAAAAGACCGTTTTACCCTTTTTCACCATTTCTTTACCAAATTCTTGGAATTTTGCTACAATTTCCAATACATTATTTTAAACTTTCAAAATATTTTAAATCTTTTCCTGTAGTATTTTCTCGAATAAAATTTCAAGATTTTTGGGTCGTTACAACTACCTCCCCCTTATTGGGATTCCGTCCTCGGAATCATCGCATAATTACTAAAAGGAAATCACTTCCCCCTCCTTTTCAAACGTTCTCCGTCAAAGTTGGTTTCTAGTAGATACTTTCTTTTTACCAACACATAATCACATTCCTTCATTATTTTTATCTTTTTAATCTTTTCTTCTTTGGTTGTTTTTGATTCTTTAATCAGTTCTTAGCAGTTCCTGCTTTCAATCCTTTATAAAGGATTAACATAATTTTCTTTAAATTTTATATCCTTTCAATAAACCAAAATATCATTTGGTCATTTTTCTTTCTTTTCCTTATAATATTCATAATACTTTTAAGAACAAATACATTGCTTTTGTTAAATGACCAAAATACCCCTTTCGGTCATTTTATCTATCTTCTCAACATTTTAGTCATTCATTCATATTTCATACTCTTCATTCTAGTTACTTTTCTTTTTATCTCATTTCATTGAAATATACTCTCTTAATAAACTTATTTTACAAAATAGTGTCATACTTCAATATTTGTTATCATAAATAACGATCTACTTCATAATTCTTTTCATATATTTACTAAAACAAGTGAGATTATACTCACAGCATTCTTTTCTCGTAAAAATTTCAAATACCATTAAACATAAGAATATATGTTTCATATTTATATAAATTCATAATTACACAAAATCTTTTCCTTGTATCAATTTTGTCCCTTAATGGACATTTTACTCAATCATAACTTCTTCTTTCTTTTTAGAAGTTTTCAACTTC